>CAUYLG010019881.1:0-146118 GCA_963573385.1 Cacajao melanocephalus
GGCAATAGAACAAGAATCCCGTTCTCTCTCCCTCTTTCTCTTCCTCTTTCTCTCTCTCGTACATTCTTTTTTTTCTTTCTTTCACTCTCACTTTCTTTCCTCTCTTTTTCTTTCTTTCAAAAAATAAAAAAAAATAAAAAAAATAAAAACATAAAATAAAAAAAAAATAAGACAGTTTGGCAGTGTCTCAAAAGTTAAACAAAAAACTTTCAAGAAGGCCAGTAATTATACGTCTAGGTATATACCCAAGAGAAATGAAAACTTATGTCCCTATAAGCACTAGCACACAAATGTTCATAGCAGCATTATTCATAATAGTTAAAAAGGGGGAAACAATCTATATTGGTCTTCTCTGGTTGCTATAACAAAATGCCATAAAACTGAGTTGCTGAAACAACAGATATTTCTAGGAGGCTGGAAGGCCTAAGACCAGGGTACCAGCATGGTTGGGTTCTGCTAAGGGCTCTCTGGCTGGCTTGCAGATGGCTGCCTTCTTTCTGTGCCTTATGTGGCAGACACAGAGAGAGCTAGCTCCTCAATCTCTTCCTGGAAGGGCACTAATGACACCATGAGGACTCTACCCTCACAACTTCAACTAAACCTAACTACCTTCAAAGGCCCTGTCTCCAATACCATCCCATGGAGGGTTAGGGTTTCAAATATAAATAAACATACAAATATTTATTCCAATACTCTGCCCTGGAACCCCCAAAAGCCATGCCCATATAGCATGCAAAATATAACGATTCCACTCCAGTAGCCCCCAAAATCTTCACTCATTCTAGTATCAACTTTAAAGTCAAAAATCCAAAGTCTCATTTAAATATTATCTAAATCAGATACTTATAAAAGGTATGATCCATCCTGAGGCAAAATTTCTCTCCATCTGTGAACCTGTGAAGCCAAAATACACAATGGTAGGACAGGCATACAAGAGATATTCTCATCCTAAAAGTTAGAAATAAGAATGAAAGAAGAGGTGTCAGGTCCCAAGGAAGTCCAAACCCAACCAAGATAAATTCTATGAGTGCCAAGGCTAGAGAAGAATCCTCTCTGGCTCAGTGTTCTCTCCAGACCTACTAGGGTGCCAATGGTACCCCCAGGGCTTGGTGGGCTACCCTCCATCCCACAGCTCTTTGCAAGGAAAATGGTCTCACACTTTGAAACTGAGATTTACATAATCTTTTCTGCAAGGCCTGTGCACAGTGGGCCTGCGGTGGGACTGGCTGATGATCTCTGAATTACCTGAATTAAAAGGGATCCATCTTCCCTTTTAATGAAAAACAGCCTGTGTTTGCAGCCAAATAGCTCTGTGCTTCCATCTTATAGAAGCCAAGAAGTCCAACTCTTTTCCTTCATTTTGTCCTGCATTCTCTGTTTCCCTTAGTTCAAACTGCACTGCCTTTGCTGCTAAAATCCCATCTCTACTCCTGGCCTCTGCTGAAATGGCTGATTGAGTTCATAAGCTGCACCTATGACCTACCTCTTTATCAAATGGTTGTGCAGCCACACCCATACTGTTCTCTTCAAAGTAAGCATTGCCATTTTTTGTAACTCGTGTAGGCTGAGAATTTTCCCAATCTTTAAGTTCTAGTTCCTTTTTGCTTAACAGTTTCATCTTCAATTTCTCTGTCCCCCTCACATTTTACTAAAAGCAGTCAGGAGGAATCAAAACTCTTCTTCCATGCTTTGCTTGGAAATCTCCTCAGCTAAATTTTCAATTTTATTGTTCACAAGTTCTGCCGTCCGCAACACACTAGAACACAATTCAGCCGAGCTCTTTGCCACTTTATAACAAGCACAGCTTTTCCTCCAGTTTTCAATAACAGAGTTTTCTTTTCTATCCATGACCGCAACAGGGCATATTTCTAGCAACATCACGGTCGTGATTATGTATGTATTCCCTATGAAAATGAAAGCTTTCTCTCTAGCTCTCCTCTATTCTTCTTGAGCCCTCTCCAGAATCACCTTTCACAGTTCTTTCATGGCAGTCTTGGCTCTTCCTAGCATGCACCTGAAAACTCTTCCAGTCTCTAACCCTTAGCCAGTTCTAAAAATACTTTCAGTTTATGTTTGTTGTATCACCTCACTTCTCAATACCAATAACTGCCATCATAGTTGGGACAACGATTTGTTCTTACAGGAATGGACACTCCAGATATAAATTTGCCTTCCTTGCATGCAATGTTTCTGCCAAAACTACTATCTGTGGACTTACAGAATGCCTTATCCACCATCATAATATTTCACACAGCACTTCTTTCGACCAAGATACTCACTTCACAGCAAAGAAGTGTGGTAATAGGCTCATGCTCATGGACTTCATTGGTCTTAACATGTTCCCCACCATCTTGAAGCACCTGCCCTAAGTAATGATGGAGGGACCATTTGAAGACTCAATTATAGCACCAGCTAAGTAGCCCTACTTTGCTGAGCTCAGGCAAGTTTCTCCAGCAGGCTGTATATGCTATGAATCAGGATCTGATATATGGTTCTGTTTCTCCCATATCCAGGATTCATGAGTCTATGAATGAAGAGTAAAAATAGAAGTGGCACCACTCACTGTTACATCCACTAATAACTAGAAATGTTTTTACCTCCTGTTCCTGTGACCTTATGCTCTGGTTGCCTGGAGGTCTTAGTTCCAAAAGGAGAAATACTTCTGCCAGGAGACCCAACAATGATTCCATTGAACTGGAATTAAAACTGCCACCCCGCCACATTGAAATCATCATTCTTCTGAATCAACAAAGAAGGGAGGTACTGTGCTGGCTGGGGTGATTGATCCCGACTACCAAGTGAAAATTACACTGCTACTCCACAATGGGAATAACGAAGAGTATATCTAGGATACAGGAGATCCCTCAGGGTATCTCTTAATATTACCATGCCCTGTAATTAAGGTCAATGAAAAATTACAGCAGCCCAATTCAGGTCAAACTATGAATGGTCCAGACCCTTCAGGAATGAAGGCTTCTGTCATTCCACCAGGTAAGGATCTATGCCTGCTGAGGTATTTTCTGAAGGCAAAAATGAACACATAATGGGTAGAAGGTAGTTACAAGTACCAACCATAACCTGGTGACAAGTTATGGAAATGGGGGCTGTAATTGTCATAAATATTCCCCCTTATTTTGTAATCAACATGTATGTGTGTATGTGTCACACACACACACACACACATCAAATAGCTTTGTTTTCTTCCCTATCTTATCCTTTATTATGTAACATAAGAGGTATTGACTTTATATCATAGTATTTAAGTATTATTAATATCATATTTAAGTTGTGGAATATAAAGGAGAAGAGTAAACATCACTCGAGGACTTTACCTTCTCTTCTGGGAAAGGAATTAATTCATTTCCAGTTGTACACAGGATAGTTATATCATGTCAGGTGGAATTATGACCTTGTTATTACCTTTATTTGGAGATTAAATCTGACTCAGGAAGATGCATATGGGTGACGCTGACCAGGGGTAGACTTGTGATAGTTAATTTTATGTGTCAACTTGAATGGGCTCTTGGGTCCCAGATATTTGGTTAAACATTATCCTGGATATGTCTGGGAGGTTGTTTCTGAATGAAATTAACATTCCAGTGGATGGATCCAGTAAAGCAGATTGCTCTTCCCACTGTGAGTAGGCTCCAGCCAATCAATTAAAGGACTGAGTAGAACAAAAAACTGAGCAAGAGAGAAATCAGTGTTATGTGCTTGTGGTCTTAAGCTGGGACCTTGGTTTTCTCCTGCCTTCAAACCTGGATTGGAATCCTGGTTCTCATACCCTCAGACTAAAGGTCTTAGGACTTCTAAGCCTCCATAGTCCTGTGAGCCAATTCTTTATAATATAAATATATAGATATCTAAAGAACCCTGAATAATGGTGGAAATCTAGCTTGTCTTCTTCACTATGGGAATATTTTGGTGCAAAGTGGTGCAAATGCAAAATTCTCATTTCAGAGCGGTTTGTGAGATTTTTGAAGCCTCAGCATAAATAGCATCTTTGTTCTTCATCATCCATTTTCTTGAAATATGGACAACAGGTGTCCTCATCTGTGCATGCTTCACCAACAGCATTCTGTGAAATGAGGATACCACCAAATGACTATGGTCCTGAAATAGATGTAGCTTCCACTGATGCAGCACACAGGGGATGTCACAAGAAGCCCTGATTAAAGGGGTGTGCACTCTAGAATTCCCTACAGTGTTCACTACAGATATTCATATAAAGAAGGGAGTGTAGGTGTAGCTAGAGATATTAGTGTTGATCAATTGGTCGTGGGCTCCAGAGCCAAAAGCAAGTCACCCTGGTGATATTTTAACATGAGTACAGCTGTCTCTAACTGGTCATTGGGTCTGCACTAATTTGAGAAGGAATTTCTAAAGTTTCCATCTAGGTTTCTCCAATATATGGCTTACTTTATGACATGGTTGCCTGGTGAGAAAGAGTTCATTATAGCATGACAAAGTAGATCGAATTAAAACCAAAAGAAAAATGAAAAAAAAAATCTGCTTTGTAGGTAACGTAAGACTAGAAGTTGGAAGATGATATCTAGAAATCTAGAAACTGGTAAGGAGGGAATGTCCAGCCAGAGACTCAACACAATAATGGAAATTTCCAGAAATAAGTCACACTCCAGGCAAGCAATTAGCATGGAGTCCACTTCCAGTTAAGAAATAGGTCATTTGATAGAGTCTAGGTTGGCAGGCCTCACACAACAGGCAGGCAGGATGTCTGTCGGCAACCATCTGGATGCTGCCCTCAGAGGAGGTTCTGGGAATGTGTCTGTGTGTGTGACTGTGTGTGTGTGCGTGTGTGTGTGTGTGTGTGTGTGTGTGTGTGTATGAACGCGGTAGGTAGTAGAAAGAGAAGAGGGCTTCCTTTGAAAAAACAGGAGCCAACTTAATTCTTGCAGGTACTACGTAGGCAAAGGATATAAGCAGAGGGAACAAGATCAGCATCCAGGAGATGTATGGAGAAGCCTGGTTCTAAGGCTGAACACAAAGCCCTAAAGAATGTAGTTCCTAGTACGCAACCACACCAAGACTGACCTGCAGTGAAATTACCCTTAAGTAATTGAGATAAGAGGACAAAGCAAGATTTGTCAGGAGGATGTATAGATTGTGATACAGATCTGAAAAGTCTCGCTCAACGCAATCATATGCTCTGGAATTAAGGTAGCCAGCTAGAGAATCCCCACATTGGGCAGAAATATCCAGTCCCAGATATCCCTGGCATCTTCAGTCATTGGCTGGGGACTGGCTGGGTGGAGTATAGCTTCAAGTCAAACAATGCAGCAGACCCTGAAGGAGCTACAGCTGGAGACCAGTATCTAGCTGTACTTCTAGCACCTGAAGGGTAAGTTCTTCCTTGAAGAAAGAGGTGAGTGGCCCATGGTGCCAATATAATATAAGATCTGGAATTCAGGAAAGGGGTCTAGGCTGGAGATATAAATATTCCCACCATTTGGATGTAGATGGCCTTTAAGGTCATAACATGGAATTGGGATCACAAGTAAAGTGAGTTTAGACAGAAAAGAGGACCAAGGGCTGAGCTTCACGCTGCAAAATCAAGAGTTTAGAGAAAAGAAGAGGCAACAAAGGAGAGTGATGCAGAGCAACTCCTGAGATGGAAGAAAAACCAAGAATGTGTGGGGTGTCTTGAAATGCAGGCGAGGAGAGCTCATCGAGCACTGCCCAGGGTCAACAGAGTAGAGGAATGAGAACTGACCAAAAGAGGAGGTGACCTTGATACGGGTCATTTTGGTGGCGTGTGGGGCAGCAGCATGACTGCAGTAGCTATGCAGAAGACAGGAGGCAAGGAACTGGAGAGAAAACATGTATTATAGACAACTCTTCTGAGAAATTTTGATCTAAGTAGGGGCAGAAAAAATGCTAACTATCCAAGAAAAAAGGTGATTTGGGTGTTGTTTCAAGGTAGGAGAGGTATTAGTATATTTTGGTGCTTGAAGGGTGGGGACTCCCCTTTTCTGCAGTAGAGAATGATGCCACTTACAAGAAAGGCTTGTGGAATCTAATCAAAGGGTGTTTGGGCATCTAGCATCGTGATTAAACCTCTGGAGAAAAGCTTGGGAGTTGTGTCACCTGTATTTAATAAGGGTGGTGCTGCCTTCCTTTGAAAGCCAGGCCTAGGATAATTGCCCAGCCTAATATTTTCAAGCCTGCTTCTATATCTTTTGCATACTGCAGTTGATCTCTTGGCTTAACTGTTCTGAGAAGGACATTTGGAACCAAGGCTCACTGGAATCCCCCCCGCACTGTATATTTGCAATCAGACCTGAGTGACGCCACATACTAAATTAATCACCACTTGGCACTGTGAGTCTCTGATAAAACAGAAGGCAGAAGGAGGATTACATCTGGTGGTGTGGAAAATGAAAGAAAAAATCCCTTGATTAAAATTCAGCACCTTTCACCTTCTGCTGAGCCACTAAATACTGTTAGGTTTCAGCCTGTTACGGAAATACAACCCTCTTCAAAGTCATTTTGATGGGATGTTAGGCAGAATATTATCCATCCAAGAAGCTGAGCATGAGATGTCAAGAACAAAACAGAAACAGTGGGAAGAATTTTGAGGGCTCTGTGGGACCCACAGAGATGACCATGGATGCTGATCAGGGTCCTTGTGCTGTCATCAGCAAAAGGCACTATCCCAGCCTCAAGGACATGCCCATTACCAATGTACAAAAACAGAATATGCCCAGGAATTCAAGAGTAATGATTCGGCAGTCCATCTTCCCAGTCATCCGTCTCACTTGTTTCCAGTTCCAGAAGCACCTGGACTTCCAGATCCAGTTTCAGTTCCAGTACCAGCCGGCACCTGCTGAATAGGTTGGGGCCTGCTCAGAGGCAAAGGAAGGAGGAAAACCAAGATGACAGTCCTCCCTCGCCTCCCAGTCTGGTCCTCCCTGTTCCTCCCAATTCCTGAAGCTGGAGAACCATGGGTTATGCCCAGTTCCCTCCTCTTTCTCACTCTACTACCTCAATTCAATCATCCCCACACTTTTCACTTCCTGATTTAGGAATGATGAATATCTAACACTTGAAAATATTACTGTCACTTGCACACACAGACTGCAGACATCCACCATCAACTGCCATCTTCTCCCTTGGACTTTGGAAATCTCCTTGCTCCAGGGTGCTGCCATCTGTCTCCAATCCTTCATCATCTTTCTATGGTTACTGTGGCTATCCCAGTACAGACCCACTTTGGCCCTCACCTTCCTGCTTCCCTGCCTTGTCTCCTCAAGCACTACCTTATGCCCACAAGAGAATTCCATCTAAAAAGTAAATGTCACCATGCCACCTCACTGTTGGACATCCTTCCATCCTGCCATCTAGTAGGATCAAGTTCCAGGACCTGGGCACAGCCTGCAAGGTCCCCCAGGCACTAACAAGATGATCATACACATGGTGGGCATAGAAGGAGCTTCCATTAAATACTGTTAGGTTTTAGCTGTTATGGAAATACTCAGTTTCTTCTTAAGATTAGACTAATAAGATTGCCTACTTTATAGAGTTCTTGTAAGCATTAATCTTCCATCGTTATCATCACTAATTTGGGGGCCTTGGTTAACCCACAACACCTGCCTCTTCTGTTCCTGCAGCAAGTTGTCCATCATCCCTGCCTTCACACACTGCTTCTCAATGCCATGCCTTTGCTGGCACTTGAACCATTCATACTGCACGCCCATTCTCCTTCTTCACCTATGCTGCCCTGGCTAATGCTTCCTAATCTCTAGGGCACAATGTGAGGTCAACTTCTCTGAGATGCCCTCCCGCCCCTCAGATTCCCACTTGAGTGTGACTTTCTATTACCATGCCCGCCATGCGTACTGCTGTCTTGTTAGTGTCTGTCTCTCCCTTAGTCTCTGGTGTCCCTGAGGTCAGGAACTAACTGTTTATATTAATAGTTCCAGTTTCTAAATAAGTTTCTGGCACATTATAGAAAATTAGTAATGATAATCACAGAAGATTCATGCTTATAACAACTCTATAGACCATCTTAGTCTAATTTAAAAAAAAACGAAACTGAGTCCTTAAGAAATTAATAATTTGCTCAAGGGTCAAGCCAGTGATCAGGCCTGCAATAGTCTGACTCCAGAAAATATGTTCATAAACTCTACAAAATAATTATATTAGGATCTGCTTGGAACTGTAATGGACTAATGGACTATTGAGGCATCAGTGGAAGCTCCTTCGACACCCTTCATGAACGCTTTGGGTGGGTAACATCTTATCTATCACAGGAGAGAATCTTTAGAGCACCAGGGGGCTTTCCATATTACCTTCTGCTTTAAGACTCTACAGCTTGCCATTGTGTTTAGGTCATAGTCACATAAAAACAACATCCTTTGCTTTTCTCCTTCTTCTGTGTTGGATTTAGGTACCCAACTGTTACCTAACTTGTTGCAGGATGTTGGACAGAACACATCTGAATTTTGATAGTAACTTTGGCACCTGATGTCTCCCGGCCTTGGAGCCATCAGGTAACTTTGGCCGTGGCTCAAGGAAGATACTTCAGATTCGAAGACCCCAGAGCTGACACAAAGAAGATATGGCCACAAAAACGGTAAATACAAAAGCCTGTACCACTCAGTTCTCTTGTCTCTTTTTCTGAAAGTGCTGTTTGACATATAATGAGGGTTGCTATGGGGAGAGGAACTAACTTGGGAGGGAATTGAACATGGTAAAAATATAGAAAAGCCCATATAAACTTCAGAAAATGCACTCATCGCAGCTGGCCTTGAAATAGATGCTGTATTATCTGTTACCAGATACATAAAGACTATTTTACAAGATGCCTTCATAAATAAGAGAAAATGTCTATGGCCTATCTAGCACAGTACAGGGCACATAGAAGGTGCTCTCAAACCATTTGCTGAATGAATGAAGAGTAGAATGGCAAGGTGAGTAGTTATGCTGTTTACCGTTAACATTTCTTTTTTTTCTTGTACTTTAGGTTCTGGGGTACATGTGCAGATCATGCAACATTTCTTAATACAGATGACTGATGTCTGCTGAACTACAAATAGAATCCAGAGAAAGAACCCAGAAGAATTTGCTACTAATGGTGGGATACTAAACTTCCAGACTGGCTCTGCCTAGCAGTCAGAGTGACTTGTTGAATTGTTACTAATACATCAAAAGGGTGGGGTAGGCTCATCTACTAAGCTTCCGGTCAACTGTGCACATCGTTTAACTTATTCTAAATCCAGCATTCAGCTTTCTAAACTCATTTTGGTTAAAAATGCCACTAACAGTTCTAAAAGTGCCCAAGTTCTCACAAAGTTTGGAAATCACTTCTGCTCCTTATTATCTCAATAAGTAGAGTCAAATTAGGAGTTTCTAGCCTCTCATTTTATTCTATATTCATGCACATTTCAAAGTCAAATCCCCTCTAAATAAGAAGATGCCTCTATTGCAATAAATGTGCATTAAGAAAAAAAGATTAAAAGAGTTCAGGAATACCTTCAAACGGAATAATGCAGTGCACTTTGAAATGTCAGAAAACAAATCTTGATGAGTTGACAGTTCAATGCATTAGAGGAAATCATCTTCTTCTAGCAGTTCTGGACCTTGAAACTCTGCATAAGTGCAAAAATCATCAAATCTCCAGCTGCTAACTCAGCTCCCGTTTGGTCTGTCAAAGCAACAATTGAGAGAAGCTCTGCCCATGGTCTCACTGGAAATCTGGATTCAGATTTAAACAAGTTGCAATATGGAGTTGGTGCACAGGCTGTATCTTTATCAAATCAAGCTTTTCATTGTGCATTTTTGCAACAAATGGGCCCATTTTAACACAGGATATACACAGCAGTCCATCACACAGAGCACATCTGTCATTCACCAGGCATCACCCAATAAAAGTGCTTAACACGCTCTGCTTCTCAATTAAAGCAGAAATCACAGTTGTTTGGGAGGAATGGTTTGTGAGCTAATTTCTGTCAACCCAACAGCCTTAGCCATGAGAGCTGGAATTAAAGTGCACAAAAGCCTCATAAAAGAACGACGGCCCTATCAACTAATAAAGTTGGGTTTTGGGCATGTTAAAGACAATAGATTATACGAAGGAAAGGAAAAAAAAAATGCTTTAGAGAAGGGCTAACTCTCCCCTTCCCGCTACATCCTCTGGACCATGGGATTCTCAGGAGCTATAATACAGATAAAAGAAAAGTTTGATTTGCCCCACAGACTAACGAAGAAATAAAACTTTCTTAAAAAAAAAAAGAAAGCTTTATTAAAGTATAATTAAAGTACAAGAAACTTTACATTTTAAAGTATAAAATTTCGTAGGTTGTGGTATGTGTATACACATGTGAAAACATTACCACAATCAAGAAAATGAACGGATCTGTTACATCTAAACATTTTCTTATTCCCTTTGTCATCCTTTCTACCTCAGCCTGCCCCAGTTACCCCTTTACCCTCCCTCTCAACCCTCTTACCCATCTCCACAAAAAAACTACCAAACCGTTTTCTAAAGTGACTGCTTCCACTGAAAATTGTAACCAGCCCTGCATGAAAGTTCTAGTTACTCCACATACTCACCAACACTTTGTGTCATCAGTTTTCATTTTAGCTATTCTATTTGTTGTGTAATATTATCTTATTTTATATTTAATTTGCATTATCAAGGACTAATGATGTTGAGCATCTTTTCATGTGTTTACTTGCCATTACCTTATTTACCTGCCATTCCTATATCTACTCAAATCTTTGGTCCACTTTTTTACTGAGTTTTTTTTCATTATTGGATTTTGAAAGTCCTTTACATATTCTGGATGCAAGTCCTTTATCAGATACATGCTCTACAGATATTTTTCCTAGCCTATGACTTGTTTTTTAAATTATCTTAACCATGCCATTTGAAGAGCAGAAGTTTCTAATTTTGATGATGTTCAATTTATCCGTTTCTTTTTCTTTTATGGATTGTGCATTTGTGCTTTTCTAAAGAAATGTTTATCTAACTCAAAGTCCTAAAATGTTTACCTGCTTTCTTTTATAAGTGTTATAGTTCAGATATTATACATAAGACTATAATTCATTTTGAGATATATCATATTTTTCCATGTTATTATAAATAGAATTCCTTTTGAATTTCAATTTCCTTTTGTTTGCTGCTAGTGTATAGAATTGCAATTATATTCTGTATATTAATCCTGTATGCTGAAATCTTGCTAAACCCACTACTACTAGTAGCTTTTATGGAGATTCCATTGGACTTTTTACATAGAAAATCATATATTTGAATAAAGTCATATTTCTTCTATTCTAATATGAATGCTTTTTTTCCCCAATTGCTGTGGCAAGAGCTGCCAGTATGTTGTTGAATAAAAATGTTGAGAGCTAACATCTTTGTCTTGTTCTTGATCTTATGGGAAAAGCATTCAGTCTTTTATCTTCAGTATGTTTGTTAGTTTGAGTTTTATCATAGATTCTCTTTCATGGGTTTAGGAAATTCCCTCTTTCGCTAGTTTGCTGAGAGTTTTCATCAGGAATAGATGGTGATTATTTCTGTCAAAATGTTTTATCTGTATTTAAGGAGATGAACACACAGTTTTTAAATTCATTTTAATAATAAACTGAATGACATCAATTGATATTTTCCAATGTTAAAACAACACTACATTCCTGAAATAAACCCCACTTCGTTTGGTGGATTATTCTTATGTATTATTGGGTCCAACTTAATAACCTTTTGTTCAGAATTCTTCTATGTATTTCCATGAAATACATTAGTATATTGTTTCCTTTTCTGGTAATATTTTTGTCTGATTTTGGTATCAGTGTACTATTAGCCTAAAAAATGTCATTAAAATATCCCCTCCTTTCCTCCTTTTCAATTTTCTTTCAGACTTTTGTAAAATATATACATATATATATTTTCCAAAATGCTTAGTAAAATCTACTAGTAAAGCCATCTGAATTTTCTTTTGAAAATGTTTTAAACTACAAATTACATTTCTTTAGGATATGTAAAGCCATTGTTGTGTGATCATTGTTAGTTTGTGACTTCCAAAAAAGTTGACATCTAAGAATCTAAGTTGTCAAATTTATTTTCATTAAATTTTTCATAATATTGTCTTTGACCCACACAGTATGGCTAGAGAAAAAATCACAGGGTTGGTTGTTATTGGCACCCAACCCTGTGAGCTTTTCTGTAGCCATATTGTATCTGCTATTTCTATATGGGGGTGAGGCATCTAAACAAAAATTGCTATAAAATGGCAATTTAACCCAGCAACTAGGTTATGAACATGAGAACACTTACTTAACACCAAGAAGTATGTAGGTGAGAGCCTTTGTTACCTGTTTGCATAAAAACCTAAAATTGTGACTTGCTAAATAAACAATATGATGTCATTTATTTGAACTTGTATTAAACTATATATATATATATATATATATATATATATATACACACACACACACACATATATATATGAATATATGATACTGAATTAAACTTACATGAACATTTTAATATTAGCTGCCCAATGTCTGTGGAGACTAGAAGAAAGCCATCAGGACAAGATACAAAAATAAACGTATATTTAATATTACCACTACCTAGTACTGCCAGATAAATTTGTCATTTTTGAAATATAACTGGAAAGTTACAATATGCATATGAGACATACAGAATGTACATTTTTCCCAGATCCTAACAAAAAGTACAATATTTATTATTGCAGTTCTGATACTTTAAATGATGAGAGGAGGTCCTAGCACCCCATTGTCCCAATCAGCTTCTTGGAGTTAATAATATCAAGAACATGCTCATACTTTGAAAAGAAAAGTGCTTTGAGCAGTCAGAGCTCCAGCATTTGAACATTTTGTTAGATACAGATACATTCAACCTTACTGCTTTTCATGAGGTTCTATGAAGCAATAGGAAAAAAGAATTCAGTTTTTTAAATGGCTCTAGAGTGAATCTCTGTTAGAGAAATTCTATATTTCTATAGACTTCTGTGATCAACTCAGCGATGCATTCCCCAGAAAGAAACCCCCAAATGTAGATATTAGAAAACATTTCAGGGTGATGGCCAAAGGGACGGCCAGATCCCCCCTACAGGATCTTAGGCTAATGACTGCCTCTAAGGTCTTCAAAGCATCTGGTTTTAGTAGAAATTTGCCAATCTGGCTTTTCCATCCCTGGATTAGGCTTCCTGCTTCTCCACCACTCCATCTAAGCCCTAAGAGTTGCAGCCAAACCTGGTGAACCATAACTCCAGACTCCTGGCTCCCAAAACACTCTTGCCACTGCAGCTCAGTCCAAGGTTTAGGAAATGCTGCCTACCAAGCTTGTCCTGCTCTGGAAACTTCTAAAGAAGAGGCTCTGGCTACAGAAAAGAAGAAGGAACTGTCAAGGAGTATGATGGAGTTCCCACTGCATAGCTGCACTGGCTAAGAACATTCCTATTCATTATGTCTTCTTATTTTCAAGGCATTGTGAGGTAAATATTATCCCAGTGTTCTGGGCAAAGGGTCTAACCTTCTGATAAGCTGGTATGGTAAGCATGGATCAAGTTGATCTGCCTTTAAAGACCATGGTTTTTTCTATGCCCTCCTACAGTTACTTGCATATTAGCATCCAAAACACTCCATAATCCCCATAGAATTCAAGGTTTTCATCACCAGTGAATGTTGGCAAATCCTGTATCCCATTTCAGAAACTAAATCTGATCAACTGTTGCTAGAGGAACTGAAGATATGAGAGGTTGAAAATACTTGCTGGATGGAATCTTGGAGACTTCAAGGATTTTTAGAGAAGAAATTCAGGAAGAAAAATGAACTTCATACAAATCAGAGTCCTTAAAACTATTCTCATATGTCCATTAGGGAATAAAGAAATCATATATTTCAAAACATAATTTGATTCAATCTCAAATGCTTGAGTTAAAGATGGGATGAATTCAAATATTTGGACTACATGCCCCTCATTTGGCAATGGAAGATTGGGGTGAAAGACAACCATGTCATATTTTATTGTCATTTCACTTCTTGCCTTAATTCCTCTCACTATCGCTAGTGTTGGCGGCCCTGACTTGGACATCAGAGAAACATCCTCCAGGGGCTGAGTACATGAGCAAGTCTAAGGAATCAATTTATTTTTAGTTTATTTGTTATATTTGGCCTGCAAAAGATATTCTGTAACAAGTATAAGCTCTAAAAGCAAGATCTCTTTCAAATAATAAAATGGGATGACTTATGATAGAAAAGTAATGCAAGTAATAATAATTTTATTATGATGCAAAATAAAATTTTTAAAAGGCAAAGAAAAAAAAAAGCCAGTCTACAAAGTTGCTCCCATTCAGGGAAGAATGTCTACCTTCTGGCCATTTCAAAATTGTACCAAACCCTGTTATAGCTGCTCAAGCACCTCCCTGCCTCATCCAATGCATTAGGAATTCTGCAAATGAGTGTTCATGGTTCACAGGGGGTTCGATCACAGAAAACTAGTTGTTGATCTTTGGAAGCCTGCAGGCCTGCAATCTGTGCGACAAGTTTATCCCTCCTAGGGAAAAATTAAAGAAAAAAAAAAGAAAAGGGGAAAAAAGGAAGGAAGGAGGAGACAAGAGGATGGAACCAATACAAGCATCTGTAACAAGTTAATTGGACCCTTGTGGGCCACCCAGCAGGCACAAGATTAAAACAAACAGAGCTTCGCATTGTGCACTTTCAGGACCGTAGCCACCCTGGGTCTATCAGCTTTCCCCTGCCTCCTCCCTTGACCCTCATTTTTAAAGGACCTAATTATGGGTCTTTCTGAAGGATCATAAGCCAGTTTTCATCTAAAAAGAATAAGGTGTTTTGCCTCCAAACCAGAGACACTGTTAGAAGTTGGTAATTAGTATGACTTGTTAATGGAGTTTGGCTGTGATTAGGCCGTGATTGAGTGTGAGTTTGGTGCCTGTCAGTGGGTAAGCCTGGGAGGGTAAGAGATGTTTAATGAGACACCTGTTGTTGGGGCCCACTGGGGTTTGTTGCAGCTGATTGGCACTTGGATGCAGCACGCTCCACGGTGGGGGCTGGGCTGAGCCTGGCAGGTGGTTGGCATCACAGCAGAGCCTGCCGATCCCTCTAAGTCAGGGCTGGCTGCGTTTCCTGAGCTGTTTCCTGAGCTGTTTCTCCATGGCTGCCGTTCCATGTCCCCACGTGATCCAGGCTGACTATTGCTGTACTCTACCTCCCAGTGGGAACTGCAACAACCATGAAGGGAAAAATCCCAGGTATCCATGACCGCTGCTCCCCACCAAACACCAGGCAGGGACCTGGGGCCTCCTCCCCTCATCCAACCTTTCCTGTCCCCAGGCTACCAATGAGGAAGCGGAGGCAACAGATATTAAATGGTTTAACACAGCAAGTTCACACAGCCACCTCCAGGATCAGATGTACTGTACTGTACCCATGACACATGGGATCCCTGGGAAACATGTTAAAATGCATATTTTGATGAGTAGTTCTGGTGTGGGGCCTGAAAGACTCATAAGAGTTTCCAGGGACACCATGCTATTGGTGCAGGGCCTAGACCTTGAATGCAAGTCTACAGCAAACTTTCCTGTATTTGAGACAAACAGAACTTATAAAAGATACATGGTTATTATGCATTTAAACTTTATGATGAAAACCATATGATGCTTTCCAAGGAAGAGAGACGAGGGAAATACATAATACCTTGCCTAAAAGCAGAGCCTGATGCTAAAGATGTTCTGGAACTCTCTACCTAAGCACGGGGTGGAGGGGGGTTCGTGGACACGGCACAAAATGTGGGGGAACCTGAAAAGTTAGCAGAGACCCACACTCCACATTCCATGCACTGGCAGAACATTTCCAGGAGGGAAGAAGGAGTCTCATCTCAGGGACTTGGTTTAACAGCGCTGGCAATCTGGCCGCAAACATCCACCATCACAGCTGACCCTGTTCCCACCTGCTGGTGCCCTGTCCACATCCACTTGACAAACCGCACCCTTTCCTGGTCAGCAACTAGGGCTTGAGGAGCAAACAGTCCTTTGTTCTTTCCCTACTTCATTGCAGGCTGAACGCTGAATCAAAACACATGCTGGAAATCACAAAGGTGCTGCAGCACCTGGACCAGGTTAGGTGAAGGTCAAGTCCAGGTGGAGGAGCCAGACCTCCACCCTGACCTTCACCGAGAGCCTGCTTACAATTCATGAACATTGTCTTCAACATTCAACGAAGTTTTTCTGAGATCGGGAAAAAAAAAAAAAAAAAAAAGCCTCCCACAAAGGTTCAGACTAATTTGGATAAAGTTTATAGAGCACAAAAATACCTGAAGCACATAGCAATTTCAGATGCTTTCAGGTCCCAAAGCTAATATTAAAAACAGATAAAACTTACTTGGGTAATCCGCAAAAAAATATTTTTTAAAAAATGCTTTGCCTTAAATCTCACCAATTATTGAGGGTAAAAATAGGACTTTGTTCTAGTTATCCAGATAATCATGTCATTTCTTGGCTTCATTTGACTGGGGAAGACCTGGCCTGAAGAAAATATAGGTCATTCATGACATTTTCCTTGTACTAAACAATTAGGGTGTTCAATTATTATTTTTTAAGAAATAACATAGTCAGCTGATGTGGACAATTTTGTTTTAAAGGTGATCAAAAAATAATTATTATATTAAATTGCAATTTGATCTAGTGAAAGACAAGATTCGAAGAGTAAGTTCTTTAAGTATTTTTAGATGTATTTGCTGTCTTTACATTTGTTCCCATGACATCAGAGTTTAAGATGTTTTTCAGGTTGTTTGCACTACATTTTCCAATAGAAAGGTAGGCTTTAGACCTCTAGAAGGATATGGAAGTTTCAGATCAGTCTCTCAATAGGGATTCAGTATATTTTTTGGTGAATATGGGCAGAAGGGGCAGTCACATGCCAGAAACTTACAGGAGATGCAGAGATGGCTTATGGAAATTTTCTTTTTAACTGTTAAAATTTTCAAGTCCCAAAAGGTGCTACATCTCAAGGATCCATATGAAAAAAAAGGGAAGTGCAAGATGCTTTATGGCAGAGCGAATAAACAGCAGATCTGAAGACAGATGGATTTAAGGGAGAGCCCGGTTCTGCCAAGTCCTGGCTGTGTAGCCTTGGACCGGTGGCATACCTTCTTTGGGCCTCGGTTTCTTCATTCATACGTTGGAAGCAATAATATATCTTGAGATGTTGTTATGATAGTTGGACATAAGGTATGAAAAGTTCCTGGGGTATGGCAGACACTCGATGGAAGCTGAAGTGGGTTTCTCTGGCTCACTGTCTAATGGGGATCATTTCCCGTGTGGCACAACCCCACCAGTACTACACTGCTAAACATGTCCCTGCAGCAGGCAGCTTGGGGTGTCTCTGTTTAGCCGTTTCATCCAACGCAGGTGAACTAAAACAAAGCCCATCCAGGAGCTATCCTCTCGCATGGACCATTGCCATAGCCTTCTAACCAGGCTCCTTGTGCAACTCCAACCCCCGCCCCAACCTTCACCACTGTCTATTATCCACATAGAAGTTAAAGTGATCCTTTTAGTTTATCTCTTTTTTATTATTTTTTACTTTATTTTATTCTTTTTTGGGGATGGAGTCTTGAGCCCGAGAGGTCAAGGCTTCAGTGAGCTATGATCACACCACTGCATTCCAGTCTGGAAAAATTGATCTCTTGGGCTCAAGTAATGCCCCCATCTCAGCCTCCCATGGAGCTGGAATTATAGGTGTGAGCCACCACACCCAGCTAATTTATTTATTTATTTTCTTTTTGAGATGGAGTCTTGCACTGTCATCCTGGCTGAAGTACAATGGTGAGATCTTGGCTCACTGCAACCTCTGCCTCCCAGGTTCATGCAATTCTCCTGCCTCAGCCTCAGGATTACAGGCACACGCTACCACACCTGGCTATGTATATTTTTAGTAGAGACGAGGTTTCACTATATTGGCCAGACTGGTCTTGAACTCCTGATCTCGTGATCTGCCTACCTCAGCCTCCCAAAGTGCTGGGATTACAGGCGTGAGCCACCGTGCCTGGCCAATTTTTTAATAGAGATGGGGTCTTGCCATGTTGCCCAGGCTAGACTTGAACTCCTGGGCTAAAGCCGTCCTCCTGCCTTGGTCTCCCAAAGTGCTGGGGTTACACTGCACCTGGCCAAAGTGATCCTTTCGAAATGTAAGTCAGACCTTGACTTACATCACACAGAGTGACAGCCAAAGTCCTTTCACTTGCCCAAGGCCCTGCCTGGTCCAGCCACTTGTTGCCCTTCTGATCTCTCAACCTGGACCTCACCTGCTGGCCCACTCTGACCAGCCACCCTGAGTGCCACATGGGTCCTGAGCATGACACAATCGTTCCTCACCCTCATTGCTCTTACTGTTACCCTGCTTAGAATGCTTTTGTCCCAGCACTCTGGCAAGCTTACCCACTTATCCCATCAGGTCTCTGCTCACATTACAGAGCCGGGTACAGGCTATCCTACATACATTTGCAATTCACCCAGGCCTCCCCATAGCACACATCAACTCTAATACATAATATTTGGTTATCCCTAAACTTTAATATCTTGCTCCCTCTGATAAGGGGAAAGGCTTGTTTTGTTCTTTGCTGAATCCCCAGAAACTATAAGTATTACCAGGCATACCATTTTTCAAAACATGATGAATACATGGATAAATAAATGAATGAAGAATGAGTATCTGGGCAGAGCATGGTGGCTTATGCCTGTAATCCCTGCACTTTGGGAAGCTGAGGCTGGTGGATAACCTGAGGTCAAGAGTTCAAGACCAGCCTGGTCAGCATGGTGAAGCCTTGTCTCCACGAAAAATACAAAGAAAAAAGAAAAAAAAAAAAAAGGCATGCATGGGTGTGTGTGCCTATAATCCAGCTACTCAGGAGGCTAAAGCAGGAGAATTGCTTGAACCTTTAAGGCAGAGGTTGCAGTGAGCAGAGATCACACCATTGCACTCTAGCCTAGGCAACAGAGCCAGACTTTGTTGAATGGCTAAACAGAACTGGTTCTTTTAATAAGGCCTTTCTCTAAAATAAGCAGCAGCCCCCTAAAGGGCAGGAAACTGATTGCATGACTACAGCATGTTCCAGCTGCAGGAACAGGATGTATCAAAAAGACTCAGCCAGATGAACATAAAATCAGACCTAGAGGAGAAAACTAATGAGGGGCAAGAAGAACTTCAATCCAAGCCCAAGTCTTCAAGGCTTGACCACTGCCTTGTCCTTGCGCCCCTTCTGGTGGGCCTGATTCACCCTAAACACTCCTGGGTCATGAGCTAAGGCTCAAAGCATATTGGTCACATGAGTGTCTGAAGATGGCCTCTGTGAGTGCCTGCAGATTTCCTTACACATCCCACAAGGAAGAGCAATGCCTCCTTTCTGCCTCAGACCAGAAGAGTGAAGGCTGACAACCTTGGAGAAATTCCCAAGAAAACTGCCTGGGAGAAAACTCCACCATGGGCTGAGTGCCCGCCTGGGTGCTGCCTGGGTGCCTGCCTGGGTGCTGCTTGGTGGAGCTTTCTTCCTGACGTTGGTTTGGAAGGCAATGGCTCCAAGATCTTCCTGAGGCCTCTAGCTAGGAGGGTCATGCGGGATGACTCTGCCAGTGTTTGCCCCATGCAAGTTCCAGGCAGAAAAGATCCATGGATCCTAAGGAGACAGAACTGAGAGCACCCAGGCTAGAGGGCAGAGATGCAGAGAACCCAGCCCAAGTGGAGAGAAAGCACCCTCCCTGTCCTATGGTAAAGAGCTTCCATCCCCCACCAATGGAGTGTGGAAGATGAAAATGTTTTTTTGAGAACCTGCCAAACTCAGTCATGGAGTGCGCTTGAAGGCATGGCAGTCAGAGCCTGAAAGCGAAGACCTTGCCACCGGTGGGTGGGGTTAAGGAGAGGGTTAGGGGAAGGTGGACAATGCAAGGAGGTGAGTCTTGCAGATAAGCCCCAACCAGAAACCATGGACTGGCAGCCTTGACCGGGAAAGCCAATCAGAACACCATTGTGCCTCACTAAATGTTCTCTTCCTGGAATTATATCCAAATTAACCTTATTATAATAAACTGCATTTCTAGTGCACATTTCAGAGGTTAAATTTAATCATTCTCAAATAATCTCTTTTTCTACCTTAAATTTGAAGTTAAAAAACTCTTTAAGGGATGTGAAGGACCTCTTTAAGGAGAACTACAAACCATTCCTCAAGGAAATAAGAGAGGACACAAACAAGTGGAAAAACATTTCATGCTAATGGATAGGAAGAATCAATATTGTGAAAATGGCCATACTGCCCAAATTAATTTACAGATTCAATACTATTCCCATCAAGCTACTGGTGACTTCTTCACATAATTAGGAAAAACTACTTTAAATTTCATATGGAACTGAAAGAGCCCATATAGCCAAGACAACCCTAAGCAAAAAGAGCAAAGCTGGAGGCATGACACTACGTGAGTTCAAACTATACCACAAGGCTACAATAACCAAAACAGCATGATACTGGTATCAAAACAGATATGTAGACCAATGGAACAGAACAGAGACCACAGAAATAACACCATACATCTACAACCATCTGATCTTTCACAAACACAAGCAATGGGGAAAGGAATCCCTATTTAATAAATGGTGCTGGGAAAACTGGCTAGCCATATGCAGAAAATAGAAACTGGACCCCTTCCTTACAATTTATACATAAATTAACTCAAGATGGATTAAAGACTTAAATGTAAAACCCAAAACCATAAAAACCCTAAAAGAAAAAATCCTTCAAGCTACCTATCATTTTCAAGAGCCATATGGGATTGATGGATATTTACCATCTGCATTATCATCAAATCCCAGTGCATTGCCACAAATTAGTAGAACTAAGAACTTTCAGGATGGGGCCTTAAGTAGGCTTATGTCTGCCAAGGTGCATACACATTGCATTATGGTACTATGCAATGGGCCATACATTGTATATATTACCTAATTTAATCCAGAGTGGTAAGAGTGATTCTCTTCATTTTTATAGATAAGGAAATTTGAAGAAAATGGGTGATTATACTTGTCAGCTGGGGCTATCATAACAAAATACCACAAACTGGATGGGGCTTAACCAATACAACTTTATTTCTCACAGTTCTAGAGGCTGGAAGTTCAAGATCAAGGTATCAGCAAGGCTGTTTTTTTTTTCCTGAGGCTTCTCTCCTTGGCTTGTAAATGCTCGCCTTCTGGCGGGGTCCTCACTTGGTGCACACATCCCTGGTATCTCTGTGTGTCCAAATTGTCTCTTTGTACACGGACACTAGTCAGATTGGATTAGGGTCCATCTTAACCTCAGTTTAACTTAATCATCTCTGTAAAGGCCTTATTCCAAATACAGGCATATTCTAAAGTACTGAGGATTGGGATAGCAATATAGGAATTTGGGTGAGGGTGGCAAAATTCAGCACATAACAGTGGCCATACGCTCTAGTTTGCCAGGGACACTTGATCTAAGTTCACTGTCCCAATGCAATATGATTAAATAGCGTATTCTTTCAACCTTAAAACTGTGCCAGTTTGAATGACCAATTCTACACTCACTCTACTATGACAGCAGGATTAGTAAAACATCTCAAGAACAGAAGAGATGGAGTTCAACTCTGTTCTACGCGCCAAATCTGCCTCCCCCTCCTGCCCCTTACAAACCTCCTTTATAAAAACATATGCCCCCTACCCCTATCCCAGGGGACTGTGCTTACCTGGCATTTTATAGGAGGTGGATAAAGAAAGCCAGAGAGGCACAGTGGCTTGGGAGACAACAGGTGGTGTACAGACTGACCTCAGCCCCATACTGCCTCTTGCCAATTTCAAAATGAAATGAAGCTGTTTGAATGAACACGGGCAAATGGGTCTTCTCCTTTTCCTCACTCCTCACTTTCAGCTTCACTATTCCAAAATTAGAAACAAAAGCAGAAGCCTATAACCAGGAGGACGCCATGAGAGTGCCTGACCGATCCTGGTGGACATTCTAGCCAGAGTTCTGTGCCAGGCTTCCAGTGCTGTTTCTTCTCCCTTGGCAGGCTGGCAGCAGATGGTGCATCCCTCACCTCTTCGGCGTCTTCCACATCACATGCAGTGAGAGACTCTTGTCTCCTGGGGGGTGTGCTGGGCCCCTCACTGGGCCTGTTGCTGTATCATCTGAGAGATTACAGGCCGCATATTGCTGGGCTCTGCCTCTGCTGGGAGCCAGCTTAGTCATTTAACAGTTCATTCAGTGGAGAGGGAATGAGGATGCCCTGTGACTGCTGATGTGATGGATTTTGTCTAGGGAGGGAAGGAGGCACAACTCTGCAGAAGTCTACAAATCCCATGGGTGGGCCAAACTTTGATAACTTGACCTAGTCTGCCCCGATTTACCATAATAAAATGAAAATAATATAATAGCTTCCATACTGTGAGTGCTTACCATGTGCTAGGCTTTGTGCCAAGACATTTAAAACCATATTTTAATCAAACCATGCAAACCTGTGAGGCTTGACTCACAGGCAGAGAGCGGCAAATCTGAACTCCGTTACACTTCTCCCTCTGTAGCACTTGCTCTCATGGCACCTCCTCCAGTGTGTTTTGTAACCATTATTAGGGCAAGCTTTCTAAAATGTGTATTTTCTAAAATGCATCAAAACTAATCAATACTAATGTGACTGTTGTATTTAAAAAAATCACTCATTCATATCTATAGTAAAGCATTCCAGAGTGCTAGTGCTTCCCAAAGAATTCTTCCTGGTGGGGTCCAGCAGCTCCTGCCTGTAATCCCAGCACTTTGAGAGGCTGAGGAGGATTTTTTGAGTCCAGGAGTTTGAGACCAGCCTGGACAACAGAGCAAGACCCTGTCTCCATTTGTTTAAATAAAAGAACTCTTCTTTCACAAAATATTAATAAATGTTCTATCCTGGCGAGCCTTACAACAAAAGGGGCTTTGTGGTCATCTGTGTTGCAAATGCAAGGTTGTATTGGAAATGTTCTTTACCGCAGGACTTGTCTGGGCCTTTAATATGTTTGTGTTCATTGTGAATCTCCACAAGGAGAAGACAGTATGTAGTGTCTCCCAGACTCAGTACCTCACGGAACCCATCCTCTTTCTGAGAACCTGTAGAGGCCTACTCGCCTGGGCAGCACCCTCCGGGAAACGCTGGCCTCTCATAACCCTGAGCTTCCATCCAAATTTCCAGGCCCTGCCTGGCCAAATTTTCCCATTATTATTCAGCAGGAACATTTTCTCTTGTGATGGACGGTTGGAATCCTGGCCTAAACTCAGGTTCTCCCTCCCCACCAATGTCTCTCTCCACCTCTCCTACTACGAGGCCCAAACTAAGTCCAACCTCCCAGCATCCTTAACATCCCAATACTTCCTCTCCTGCAGCAATTCAGTCCAATGAGTCCTTGGCCCAAACTCTAGTTGGGAGCAAAGCACAAATTAACACTAAACCTGATCAGTGCAGTTTCTTTTTAATGCTGAAACAGTTCAGGGCTCACTCAACCTACTTCATCAGCTAGATTGCAAGCTTTCATATAGGGATTTCCCAAACACACACCTTTTTTTTTTTTTTTCTTTGCTACAGAATCTCACTCTGTTACCCAGGCTGAAGTACACTGGCGTGATCTCGGCTCACACTGCAACCTCCACCTCCTGGGTTCAAGCGATTCTCGTGCCTCAGCCTTCCGAATAGCTGAGATTACAAGCACCCGCCACCATACCCAGCTAATTTTTTTGTATTTTTAGTAAAGACCGGTTTTTACCATGTTGGCCAGTGTGGTCTCAGTCTCCTAACCTCGTGATCTGCCAACCTCGGCCTCCCAGAGTGCTGGGATTACAGGCATAAGCCACTGCGCCTGGCCTTTTCCCTCCTTTTATTTAAACCAGCAGCAGCTGCCACTGAACAGGGACCATGACTCTCCACCCTGGCCACAACCTTCTTTTTCATTCTCACCTTGCTGGAGAATAATCAACTCATCTCAGTTTGCCTGGGGCTTAGCAAGTTTTAGCACTGAAGTTCCATGAGCTGGGAACCCACTCAGTGCCAAGCAAACCATGACGTTTGATTGCTCTACCTGCCTGCCCTGCCCATAAATGAATTAAGATTTTACATCCTAAATCTTTATCCTCTGCTTCAAATGTTCTTATCCCATGGTTAGCCTTTCAAGGCCAGATTCAAATGTTCTTCCCCTCACTGGACATTCCCTTATGACATCCCTTATATGCCTCCCTCCTGATGAGTCTGGCCAAGTCACATGGCCTGGCACCATAGCTGATGGCCCACTGACCCATGGTCTAGTTCTCACTATAACTGCTTCCCTTCTGGATGATTCTTACAGGCAGGGTACCTGTTGTGCACATCTATGCACATGCTTGCTTCCCCAGCAAGCCCAGCACTGTTCCTTCCACCAGCACATCACCAAAATAGGCAGACATTTGATCAGCATTTGCTGGTTGATTAATTGGTTCTGATCCCTAGAACAGGCCCAATCTAGGGAAGCCTGAAGCCAGGCAGAAGTGCAGTGGAGAATCTGGAACTAGCTGCACTCATTCCACTCCAGCTGAAAACTCTCAGTAAACAATGCTAAAATCTTCAACTACCAGAGCACCTAGCTTCTCTGTTCAATGTTAAGGGCTGTCTACAGTCCATTAGTTGTGCATTAGTTTTTTTCTACAGACAGACCTAAGTCTTTGCTGATTTATGTAGAAAGGAGTCCACAGCAGGGCAGAATGCCTCCCAGGAAAGGGAAATGGTTATCATACAACTATGCCAGGTCATTCAGAACAGTTATCATTACATACTCTGCTTGGGAAATTGCAGAGATCATATTTTTTAAATGAATACAAAGTCTAAAAGGAATTTTGACAAGTCAGATTTACAAAAGTCAAAGTAGGCCACCCTGACTTGAGCTGTCAATAAGGTGTTAGGGAAGATAGTAGGACATTAACATACTTCCATGATGACCCAGCTGTTCTCTTGAGGGTGACAGCCAGTCAGGCCTAGGATGAGGGACACAGAGGGAGTGGGGGTGATGTCAGAAGCTTTCAAATCTAAGGAGCCACATATCTCCTACTCATTTTTTTAAAATGACATTTATTATTTTTTAAATCTCATTAGCATTGCTTTCCAATCTATATCAACAACAAGAAAGAAACACTTTTACTGGGTATTTTTCTTCCTGTTGTATTACACTGCATTGATTTTCAGGAAGCTACTATATAAAAAGAGTCTTTCTAGATAATGAGAGAAGCTCTGTCTTTCTATATATATAGTATATGCTCATAATATATAGTTATTTCAATAGTTTTTTATTGTCACTTATATTAAATATATATTTATTTAAATGTATATTAGATATAAATTACATACATATTTATATATATTTTGTATTTATAGTATGTATCTATTGTATGTTATTTTTGTATATAAATATTTATACACATATATGAATTTTGTTTAACTAGTTGAGATCAATTCCCATCCAAATACTTTCTGTGTCATTAGTAAAGAAAGTGCATGCCAAATTGGGAAAAGCCGCAGTAATCACTGTACCCACCTTGTCCCCCTAAAGACAATGTTTCTCTAAGGTCACATGCAAATTGGACTAGAGTTGAAGCGCTCAGCTGGTCACTAGCTCACCGCCAGCTAGCCAACACATTAGGAGAAGGACTTGTATTTTCTGGTCACATGGAAGTCCAGAGAATACAATCAACTCTAATGTCACTTCTATAGTTTGGTGGAGCTACAGCCCAGTTTAGGGCATCTACTATCCAAATTTTAGCAGCTCTGCACACTTCAGAATTCAGTATTGATGTTTCTGCAATTTTAACATCTCTATTATTAAACTTTTTAATTTGAAGCCTCTATGTCCCATGTGCTGTTACCTGTAAAATTAGAGTTCCCCCTGCTCACACATCTGTCCTCTCAAGAAGCGGCAATTTCACCCACCTCTTCTCCCACTAAACTGCAAAGGGGCTTATTCAGGCATTCTGAAGACTCGAAGATGTTCTCTGTGATCTAAAATGACTTTCCTAAATAGACAATGTGAAGCTTTTTTTTTTTTTCATTTTGAAACAGGTAACAAAGAACGGAAAATTAGAAAGAAAACAAGGCAAAGAGTAGAAGAAGAAACACCACCAGTAAATGCGCAGTGGCTTTCTTCTGATTCTTTCTCTCTCTCTCTCTCTTTTTTCTTTTTTTGATATAAAATCTCACTCTCCTGCCCAGGCTGGAGTGCAATGGCATAATCTGGGCTCACTGCAACCTCTGCCTCTCAAGTTCAAGCAATTCTCATGCCTCAGCCTCCTAAGTATTAGGATTACAGGTGCCCACCACCAAGCCCGGCTAATTTTTATATTTTTAGTAGAGACGGGGTTTCACCATGTTGACCAGGCTGCTCTTGAACTCCTGACCTCAGGTGATCTACCCACCTCAGTCTCCCAAAGTGCTGGGATTACATGTGTGAGCCACTGTGCCTGGCCCTGATTCTTTCTTAATGTTCTTCCTACAGCCTTGACCATACAAATGTTTTAAATGAGCACTTACTAAATCAGAGAGCATCTGCATCTTCCCATAGGCAAAGCTAAGAACTCATTTCTAGATCTCCAAACATGTTGACTTATTTCTATGTTAGTTAATCGTTAGTTAGTATGAATAATTCTAAAATGTGAAGTAAATAGAGGCAAATTAAAATATTTTTTACAGCAGGAGAAAAAGTGTATTAGTCCATTCTTACATTGCTGGAAAGAAATACCTAAGACTGGCTAATTTATAAGAAAAGAGGTTTAACTGGCTCACAGTTCTGTAAGCTGTACAGGAAGCATAGCAGCCTCTGCCTCTGGGAGGCCTCCAGGAGCTTCCACTCATTGCAGAAGGCAAAGCAGAAGCAGGCATTTTCACATGACTGGAGCAGGAGGAAGACAGACAGATGGCAGAAGGTGCTACCCTCTTTTAAACAACTAGATCTCATGAGAACTCTGTCACTAGAACAGCACCAAGAAGATGGTGCTAAACCATTCAGGAGGGATCCACCCCATGATCCAGTCACCTCCCACCTCCAACAATGGGGGTTACAACTGAACATGAGATTTGGGTGGGGCCACAGATCCAAACCATATTGAAGAGTATTGCTGTAATGCTCAATAAACAAAGAATGTTTTTGGATTCTGGCCCATAGTTCTGCCATGGGCCAGCCTTGTGAACATAAGCAATGCAGACCATCTTCTGAAGACTCAGTTTTCACACCAGTGCATTGACGGTGTTGAACCAGATCAACCTTAAGATCCCTTATGGACCTAATAGTCCATTAGTCTATGAAGAAGAAGGGAAATCAAAAAAGATTAACTAGGATTAAATAGGGCATTATTTTCTCTTATGGACATCCAGTCTTAGAGAGAAGTACAGAATTAGATTTTTAATTACAAAAGTAGTGAATGTTCATAGTTGAAGAATAGAAAATAATGTCACTATCTTCCCCCAAAAAACCTAAAGCCCTAAAATCCTAGTACCCAAAAATGACCATTGTCAACATTCTGGTGTTTATCTTTCAGACGATTTCCTAGGCAAGTACATAAGCATATACATGGCAGACCAGGGGTTAGAATCCATATACTTACATATATAAACAAGATACTTTGGGCCAGGCACAGTGGCTCACCTCTGTAATTCTAGCAATTTGGGAGGCAGAGGTAAATGGATCACAAGAGACCAGGAGTTCGAGACCAGCCTAGCCAACATAGCAAAACTCAGTCTCTACTAAAAATACCAAATTAAGCTGGGCAGGCTGGCGCGTGCCTGTAATCCCAGCTACTTGGGAGGCTGAGGCAGGAGAACCCAGGAAGCAAGGATTGCAATGACCAAGATGGCGCCACTGCACTCCAGTCTAGGTGACAGAGCGACACTTCTTCTCAAAAATAATAATAATAATAATAAGATACTTTGCCTCAGTCCTGTGGTCTGTCATATAGCAGTGGGGAAATATGAATTGGTATTAATTGGTGTAGGTTTTGTAGCAACCAACTTAGCATTATTTATCAAAAGTTGTAAGAATATATGTATTCTTTAACAATTATATTGCTAAAGGTAATTTAACAATTACATTGCTAGAGGTAATTTCCTAAAGTGTAAACGTATGAAAAAGGGTGGTCACTATACCATTGTTTAGAAACTGTGAAAAAAAAATAAATAAATAAATAAAATAAAAACAGAAAACCAAATGTCCAAAAATCAGGGTCCTCTTGGGTGACTCACAGGGCACGTTTATACAATGAAACACAACACAGCCTTTAATAATGATACTCAGATATATATTCAGGAAGACAGAGAACTATAGACAACCAGTATTTGAGGCATTTCCTCCGACAACCACAGGTAAGAAGGTTCACTGAAATACTTTCTTCAAAAAAAAAACCACAATAAAGCTGCTGGGATGGCAGAGCCCCGATCTGGGCTGCCGACAACAATCCCAGGCCTTCCATATGCTCCACAGCATCCAGAAATGGCAGACTAACATTTTCCTCCTGCTGGCACTGGTGGGCTCACTGCAACTGTCACCGTTCCGTCCTCACTCTCCACCCCATCTCCACAGCTTTTGCCCACTCTTACCAAGGACGGAGAAGCACATTCTCAAGGCTGAAAAATTAGAAACCTGTTGAGCTGCCTGTTGCACTCCAAAGTTGCCAGCAGCCTGTCTGGGGAAGGACAGGAAGTGAATTCAACAGGATGAGCAGAAGGCAGAGGCAGCAGGAGAGAGATGTGAGGCATGGGAGTGCAGGGACATCAAGCAGAGAGAGAAGGAGGGTCACAGAGAGAAAGGCAACCAAAGAGACAAGTCTCAGGGCTGTAGCAGGAAACGGGAAGCACTACTTTAAAAATAATCATAAAGGGTAAGAAAAAGAGATTCTTCCATGATTCCTTCCCTTTGATGATGCGACCAGTGAAATTAAGGAAGGAAACCCAAGGTAGAGCCAACCAGTCTCTGAACTGCTTACAGATACCTGGAAGGGGAAGGATTTCTTCTTTTGCTTACTCTTTTCCCTTCCTTCCTTGTCATCCCTTTTTGATTCTTCTGGTTCATTCATATACTCTCTTTTTTTGTTTTTTACATTGTCCAGCTAAACATTACAGTGGCTTGAAGTAGTGTTACAAAGATGGGAGCCAAGATGAGTAAAAGGGAGCTGGAATACCTATGCAGGATGAAGGTATGCAATATGATTCACCTGTTCATACCCTAGTGATACGGTTTGGATGTGTCCCCACTCAAATATCATCTTGAATTATAACTCGCACAATACCCACGTGTCATAGGACGAACCCAGTGGAAGGTGATTGAATTATGGGGGAGGGTCTTTCCTGCACTGTTCTCATGATAGTGAACGAGTCTCATGAGATTTCATAGTTCTAAAAAGGGGAATTTCCCTTCACAAGCTCTCTCTTATCCTGCCATCATCCACATAAGATGTGATTTGCTCCTCCTTGCCTTCCACCATGATTGTGAGACCTCCTCAGCCATGCAGACCTATGAGTTCTCTATTAAATCTCTTTCCTTTGTAAATTGCCCAGCCTCAGGTGTGTCTTTATCAGCAGCATGAAAACAGACTAATATATCTGGTCTTTGACTTAACTGATCTCCAACAGGAAGGACTGCAGACTTGGAGTCCGAAGTCGCCATACTGTGTAACTTCCTAACCCTCTGCTGGTCACTCTAGTTTCTGTGGCTTTGCCGTATTCAGCTTCTAATGGCTCTTGTCTAGCTTTCCTTCATATCTTCATTTCCCTGGAGCCCCCCCTCACTAACTCCAGGTATACTTACCCATTTTGGACTCTCAACCATCCCTTTTCTCTCTATGATTTGTAATAGCAAGCACATCATTTAAACTTATCCCTCTCCTTCTCTTAAATGAAGCATACTTTTCCTCAACACTGCCATACTTTCTATCTCTATACTTTCCTGTTACAGTGCAATGCTTAACAATTAATTAATTAACCTTCGAACTCAGGGACACCATCTGAGAGGGAAGCAAGAAATAAAACGTCTGCCCCCAGCATCCTCCTTGGCAGCCTAGCAGTACCCACCACCTCAGCATCATGCACTTCTCTGTACCCAATCACCATGAGGCCATTGACAGGTCCAGTTTTTGCTGTTCTGGTGCTTTCAACTTGTCCCCTGGCTTCCGAGAATCCTAGTTTCTTAACTAGAGGTGATAAAATGTAGAAGGAAAATCCTGGTGTGGCACACAATTAATGAAGAATGTATATTACTACATTTGTCAACTGAAGAGCTGTTCAATGAGTCAATAACACAACTCCAAAGTGAAAAGAGAGATTCTGATTAACTGAGAGCCTACTGTTTGCCAATTACCATGCTAGATGCTTCATGCTTACCAGGAACCGTGTATCTTGCTAGGTACAGAAGACACAGTTCCTGTCCTCAAACTATACTCTGTGTAGGCAAAGCATTCACAAGATAATTGGCTTGTGGACCCTTGCAAGGAACATCTGCCAGAGTAAGTCAACACAGTCAATACCAGAAAAATACAAATTTCGGATAATAAAAATAATTTACATTATTAACGGCTTACCATGAACCAAACATCATATCAGTCCCTTTAAAAGATGAGGCTTCGAATTCTCAATACTGTCTTCCATGGATAACAATGAAATTTGAGATTTATGATAATCCAGCATATAGCAGGATTTGGTCATGTCTTCTGTATCATCAGAGAGATGTTGAATGAAGAAGGAAAATCAAATGACTTTTAAAATCACTGATCAATTGGTATAATGATGCCTACTTACCAACCCAAATTATTAATTTTCATTTTATAAACATTTTGGATAAACTGGACTTTATCAAAACTAAACAACAATAATTAGACCTATTGGCTTAAAGGCTGTTAATTCTGGCATATAATATTAAGTACTATTCTTAGATAATGAATATTTAAGGCATAATATGAATCAATACTACTATGAGTTGTGAGATCTATAATGCCTAAGCATTGTGTTAGGCTCATGCTTTCAATCATCTCATTTATTACTCCCAGTAAACTATATGAAAGGTTCTATTATCAATCTCACCTTACAGCTGGAGAAACTGAGTCACAGAAAGGTGAATTTGTGCACGCTTTCAAATCTGGTAAGGGCAGAGGTAGGATCTGAGCTCAGGTTTACTTAATTCTAAGCCCACTATGTTCTAACCCATGGCCATCCCTAATGGTTTTTATTACTATTTTTAGTAGTAAAACAGTCACGATTTTTAAAAATCTCTAGGGTATGTTTCACTATGATGTAGTAGTCAAAATCCCATTGAAAGCCAGTTGCGCCCAATTTTTTTATATTTCTAATAATCAATAAGCAAGATGACTGCACCATTTCCAGAGGGTTTCTCTATAGGAATATTTATCCCTATCAAAATGCTTTCTTAACTTGAAAATTACCAGCATAGCTTTAAACCACTAAAGCTGACTTTAAAAGGGGGCTGGGCCAGGGGGGAGGGGAAGGGCTTGCATCTTTTACAAATAGTTGTTTGTTTGCAGTTCTGACCCCTGTGAAAGACAAAATTATTTTTCGTGGTCATTGCTGGTCTCATGCAGGCTCTTAGGGAGCCTCCTCCAGTAATGTCTGATGACATCATAGACCTAAGGGAACATTCCAACAGGGCTGGCTGCTTTGCATCCCTTAGAATGCAGGTCCCTGTTTTGCTCTGGGTTTTACCTCTCAAGTAGTGATCTAGTTTTGCCAGTGATTCGAGGTATTGCCCTTTTATTTCCAGGAGTTGAGAAATATTTCAAATGGTGAAAATGTTCTCAGGTTCTCCCAGTTTTGCCTCTGAAAATCGCCATTTTTTCTGCCCAGACATCAGTCTCTTCCTGACTACCTTCCCCTTTTATTCTGTGGGATTTCACTGTGCAATGATGGGAACGTCCAATTTGCTGAGTGTTACAAGTCGGGGGGTAGGCTTGTATTACATAGTAAGTGAAGCAACTTCAACATTAGGAAGCTAAATGGAGGTTTTCATCTCTGAGGTTTTATGGAAGGAATTTTCACTAAGTATCAAACTCAAGAAGAATATGAATTTTTCCCACTAAATTTCTCACTTGAAATGGATAGAAACAAGATTTTTTCCCACTGAGTTTCTCACCTGAAAAGATGTTGAAGCACACGACTATAACCTTCATCTCCACATGAATATTTTTATGCTTGAATAGATTTTTAAGCCCCAAAACCTGCATTCTATTGTGTGATCCTGAAGGAGGAGGATGATTTCACTAAGACTGGTGAAGGTTGAGAAAAAAACTCTCCTAGAAAAATCCAGGCTGGGATTATAATTGAAAGAAGAAAAAAAAATAGATATGTTCTCTTTTAACCTCTACTACACCAAAGACAAATATATAATTGACCAAAATGGTCCAGATTCAAGCAAAGGCTACCAATAGCTAAACCTGCATATATATGAAGTTGAAAATTAAAGCATATTAGCCTTGAGCCAAAGTAAAAGCCTTTCTTTCATCAAACACTGAGGGAAATCTATGAAACAAAATTTCTTCTAGTTTATGTTATCTCATAAACCACAATTCTCTCCTTCACAAATATAAATACTTCCTAAAAGTTCAAAACTAATTATGTTTTCTAGACACTTGTGCACCTCTTTCAATAAACAAGTCACTTTGTCCATTTCTGTATGCTGCAACTCATTCATCTTCACTTTGGCAAGTCACTTTATTTGGAAATTTTCAATGCATTCCCACTGAGATCTCCAGTTCTAAGTAATTATCACTTTTCACAGGCTGGGTTAGAAAGTCAAGGAGTTTTCAGCCACCCATTGTGGTTCCTTTGTGTTTTCTGTAGGGCATTCATGATTTTCTGCTGGAAACCCATATTTGTATACATTTCTTGCTATCTAAACTGCAAGCTTCATGAGAACAGGAAACATGTCTTTACCTTCAAATGAAGTTTCCTATAGCCCTCTCAGGACTTTTCACACAGTAGTTAATAAACATAAGTTGAAGGACCCAGAAATTTCGCTTCCAGGATACATCCTATAGAACTGTTGGCACAAGCGCATAAAGAGATACTTGTTGTATGCTGTTTTCAGCAATGAAAATTGGGAGCTACGTAGATGCTCATCAACAGAGAAATGATTAAACAAACACAATTGCAAACTATGGATTGCTACATATATATAAAAATATGTAATATATACACATATGTACTTGCTAATAAGAGCAAATTAGATAAATAAGATATGGAAAGTATCTGATATTATCAAGTGGAAAAAGATAAAATAGAAAAGTTCAGAAAAATATGTCAATATACTTCCATTTTTAAGGGAATATACTACATTAAATACTATAACATATTTTCCCCTATGTGTAGAAAATGTCTGAAAGGATATACAGTATGTTCTCATGAGCAAATATCTCTGGGAAGTGGGATACAGTGGAAAAAGGAGGAATTATTTTCCCTTTACATATGTATTTCTATACTGCTGATATTCTTCACACTGTGTATCTTTCTAATAAGAGGTTAAGGAAAATAAACATATCCTAAATGAATGACTAAATGAAGTCTACATAATTTAATTGTTAATTCTGTATCCCTATTCTGGTTTATGAGGATAAGCTGATGAAATCAGTCCTCCCCTGGGGATAGGCCTGTTACAGGACAAGAAAGGTCTTTGCTGAAAGGTCCCATAGCAGTATACAAATTATCCTGTCCCAGGAACCAACAGACAAAATTCCTGGTTCATCTGCTACCTACCAAGCTCTAGGACAAGATAGATTCCCTGTATCTTACTTTACTTATTTATAAAGTGAGGTTGGGTAGACTAAAGGATTTCCAAAGTCCCTTTGAACCCTAGATTTGTCACCCCCTTCTTTGAGAGACAGAGAAAGAAAAATGATGAGGGTCACCAAATGGCCAAAGCATTAAAGACATAAGTTGCACTGCTATTAGAAGACAGGCAGTTAACAGAATCTGACAATGAAAAAAAGGAGCACTTAGAAGGTTAACGTTCATTTTATGCTTTGCTTCATGATATAAATTTAGGCTTTCATCTGCATTCAACCCTGCATAACATTCTATAAGACAAGGGAACACTGTTTACAGCATGGCATTTCAAATATCCAGATGATGGTCCATTTGGAATAGATTACAACTCTGCTTTTTGTCATCAGGCATTCTCAGACCCATATTGCATCCATATGTAGCCCAGGACCATTCATTGGTCCAGTTGTATTTTATTTGGGGGAAAAGGGGGAAATGTGGCAATCGTTCACTACAGAAATCTTTCTTAATATTTTTATTCAGAATTTTCTAGATTGAAAACCAAATAAATTATGCAATAGTTTATAAATCATCGAATTTAACATGCAATACTTCTCAATAATCTATGATAAAGTAAACCTGAGTCTCATCAACATGAAATGTAACCTCCTATCTCAGAAATCATCTGGATCCATGAATTTTACTCCAACTACGATATGGATGTAAGACCAGGAGGATCACTCAGATATAGCCTAACGAGAAAAGCTTCTTGTTCTATTTTCCAACCTCAGTTTAAAAAATAATAATAAAAGATAACTTTTTTGATTCATGACATCCTACTAAATGCAAAAGAAACCAAAGGCTTTCATTGCTCCCAGTGATATTATATATAGTTCTTTATGCAGTTTCTGACAGAGTATCTTAATTAGGCCTTAAAGTGGACAACTTTATTTTTTAGCCAACTTTGAAAGACGATCTTCTCCACCTAATTTTTTTACTTGAAAATCAATACACACAGTTTTGCCTTCAGCAGTCCCCAGAATGATAACTATAGCATGCCATCTTCTGCTTGCTTGCATCCAGTTTTCATTACCCAAAAATGTCTTTGTTCCTCTTTAAAAGCTCTAAAGAAAGATCTGCTCAGACTGCATTGACAACACTGGGAAATAAAACACTTCAGAGCAGGGGGTATGACAGAAGGGATTGCCCTCTTGGAGCTGGGAAACCTGAGCATTTCAGCATCAATTTTAGAAAGGATGACAGATTCAGGGCTGGCAAAAGGATGACCATGTCAGTTCTTCTTTGGCAAGCACTTGCCTTCAACAAACTCCCATTTCTTCCACCATCATGCCAGGTGCTTTTCTACTTCCCACTCAATTGACCAGGAATCCCACTTTCCCTGCTGCCAAAACTTAAAGTAGACCAGTCTTCCTCACCTTTGCAGTGTCTAGCAACATCTTTACTTCAGACTCTATCCAAACATACCTAACCTATGCAGACCCCACTCATCTGTAGACATTAAAAAATCTAAACTGTTGGCCTGGCATGGTGGCTCACGCCTGTAATCCCAGCAATTTGGGAGGCGGAGGTGGGCAGATCATGAGGTCAGGAGATTGAGACCATCCTGACCAACATGGTGAAACCCTGTCTCTACTAAGAATACAAAAATAGCCAGGCGTGGTGGCACCTGCCTGTAGTCCCAGCTACTCCAGAGGCTGAGGCAGGAGAATCGCTTGAACCCAGGAGGCAGAGGTTGCTGTGAGCCGAGATTGCACCACTGCGCTCCAGCCTGGGCAAAACAGGGAGACTCTGTCTCAAAAAAGAAAAAAGAAAAAAAAAGATCTAAACTGTTAAAGTTAGAACTAAAGTGCACGCGTTGTATGGCAGCTCCTGAGAATAAAACCTGAGGTCAAAGACAACTCTCCCCGACCCTTGTCTATTGCAGGCCCTACCAATCAATACCTACACTGGTTCACTCTAAGCCCAGACACAATCTTACAGTCCTTAACAGTAGATTCTGAGCAGACACTTGCAGTGGAACCGAGTCAACTGGAAAGTTGGAAACAGTTTGCCATAATTGTCTTACCCCCCAAGGAAACAAAAATTACAATTGCTAGAAGCATAGATATCTGCCAGAGAAAATGGGTTAGATAAGGTGGACCTATCAGTAAACTTATGACAACACCCCACTACCTACCTATGGAGCTGACCCCACCTCTAATATACCCCTTCTGATATTGGAGATAAGGACAAAGTGGCCATCATCCATCTGCAATATGCTCTCTGATGACAATGCCAGCTTCTTCCATCCCTGACTATTTAACGGGTTAATGCTTATACCTTTAAGATATTCAGATAAATATTTTTATACATTTAAATTCAGCAGAAAAACAAAATAAATTGCAACTCTTCTTGGACGCCATACTCCTACAATTTTTTTCACCAAATTCTGAAGTTGGAAGCATTTATTAAAATATATGGTAAAAGCATAATGTATTCCTCTATAGCAAAAAAACTCCTGACTAAAAAACTCTATTGAGCACATATTTCATTAGTCAGCTTCAATTTAGGGAAACCTTTTTGATTTTGTATAATCCCCCTTAAGCTCCAGCTCATTGCATTGAATGAACACATTTGTTACACATATACTATGGGCCTACCATATACAAAGTAGCCATCATAATCAATAATTCAAGTGGAAACTATCTGATTTTGGATAAACAAGCCAACTGTCTGGCATTAGCATAGATGGCTCAATTATTTTTAATGGCTTGGATTTGTGACTTTTCTGTCACCTCACCACGACCCACAAACACTCATTAATATAGGGGTCAAATTATCCTTGTTTTATTTCTATCAGGATATTTCACTACAGATGCCTTCTGAAAACCTATTGGATAACCAGAATTCCTCATTCATGTTCACACTGTCTATGCCCCTCCTGCATGATTTCAGCACACTTCCAATCTGTTCATCATTCTTCTCCAAATTCCTGACATTAGTCCTGGCTTTCTCCAGATGAAAAAGCCTCAAATACTTAGTTTCCCTTATTCACAGCAAAGTTTGATCCATTCAATCAACTGGTGCATAATCGTTTACACAATGAAAAGTATGAGCCTTACTGCTCACAGCACAGCTGATACTGTTTGACCCTGTTCAAGATCAAACCCTTTGCAGGTCTGACATCTACAATAGAATTAGCTCATGTGCCAGGTAATCAAATTTCTATTAATTTTTCTATTAACTGAATTTAATACCAGAGGGACAATGTAATGAGATTTAGCAAATAATCTGGGAACATTAGGATATAATGTTTATATATGTTTATAAATGTATATATATTTATATATACATATTCACCACTCTTCATGTATACAAAATGTACAAAACTAGAATGAACTGAGCATAATTATTTCTAAACTGTTTACTAAACCAACAATAAGCCAACAAAAAACATTCTCTGTCTGATCATTTAGCAATTTTCCCTGTCATGATTTTAATGACTATATTATTTTAATGACTTCACATGTTAAGGGTTCCTATAATAGATGGAACACTCTGCTCTTTTGGGATCTTCACCGTGTTTCTTATTTTTATTATAATACAAAAATATTGCACCAAGCATTATTTCAGGTAACTCTTAGCACACAGCTCTGAATCTCTAGATTCTAAAGAAAAAATAAAATTGAAAAGAGGTGCTGTTGAAAACTAACCAAGAGGAAATAGAATAGGGTGGGAAGACCCATGGGGGCATTGGTAGGTGTTTTTGGTTATCCTGGTTCCACTATCACTTTTTTTTTTTTTTTGAGATGGAGTCTTGCTCTGTCACCCAGGCTGAAGTGTAATGGCTCGATCTCAGCTCATCACAACCTCTGCTTCCAGGTTCAAGTGATTCTCCTGCCTCAGCCTCCCAAGTAGCAGAGATTACAGGCATGCACCACCACACTCAGCCAATTTTTGAATTTTTAGTAGAGATGGAGTTTCACCATGTTGTCCAGGCTGGCCTCAAACTCCTGACCTCAGGTGATCCACTCGCCTTGGCCTCCCAAATGCTGGTATTACAGGAGTGAGCCGCCGCACCTGGCCTCACCATCTCTTCTTCCGTCACTGAACCCCTTATTTCTCTTCCTGGGCCTGAGTTTCCTCAGGAGAGAAAAGTGAAAGGGCTTCCAAGGATTCAGCAGCAACATTTTGCAATTCTGCTGACCTTCTCCTGCTCTTCACGAGATCACGACAGCTGGTGACTTGGGCAGAGGCTCACACGCCCTTCTCCTGGATGGGGCAGGCAGGCAGAGCCCTTCAGGCTGGGAGGATGGACATCTTGGTGAGGGTGGGACAGGGGCTGCCCTCATGCTCCCTGGTTTTCACTGACAGCCTGATGAAGATGTCACAAAGCTCTCAGAAGCCCTATTTCTGGACCTCTTTAAACTTCAAAGGATGCCAGGCTGCAGCCTGCCTGTAAGCCCAGGGCAATCCAAGTCACCCTGGAGCAGGTGGACTGACTGGTACAGCTTAAATTCCTGCTGTATATACCAATCTCTCTCTCTGGGTAACCCATATTTTCATGTTGTTAACTGTCAAGTTCAAACATTTGAACCAAATCATAAAATGTGTATGAAGCACAAAGTTGTCCAGGCAGAAATGAACTCTGCTTCAGTGGTAGGGAAACAAGCACATGTAAACACTGTGACCAGAGGTAGATCCCAGTGGGGTCCCTGAAGCTTATACAATTGAAGCGTGCCCTATGAGAAAGAGAATAACAAGTTACAGCAAAGCATTAGCTACAGAGCCTTGGAAGGGGGCCTTGCATAGGAGAGTACTGAGGCTCAGGTTTGCTCCGAAGCTCCCTGGCGGCTTGGTCAACCCCAAATGCTGACATCATTCCCAGAGCTTCAGTTCAAGTAAGCATGACGAAGGACTGGGAAATTTCTAACAAGTTACTGGGTAGCGCCAAAGCTGCTGGTCCACAGAGTGCCATATCTTGAGAACCACAGATTTATACAATCATGGGTCAGGGTCTCTTCAAGAAAAAGAATACACATTGTTTTTCACAGTTTACAAAATCTTACTTAGTATGCCACATGTTACCAAAAATACAGAGGATGGCATGACAGCCTCTCCCAGGGCCGTCGAAGGGTCCTGGTGAGTGAGGCTGAAGCTTCACTTGTTTTGCAGACAGACCGTGGCTGGGGAGGCCACTTCACCATTCAGCAGAGCCCTAAGAGGTTGCATTTCTGTGGAAGAAGAGACCACTGTATCAACTCCCCTCAAAACAGAACACTACCTCTTGCCTGGATGACCAGACACTGGTTATCTGTATTGCTACCAGAGGGCGCTAGGACAGTGTGTACAAGCTGTTTCTGTAGAGTTAGATCAAGAAATTCAAATCATACACTTGTGGCCTTGGTCAAGTTACTAACCTTTCTGTGCATCAGTTTCGTGTCTCAAAAGTGGAGATGGTAATGGCACCTCCTTTGCAGTATAGTGATAAGGATTCAGCACTCAGTAAATGACTAGCTGATAGCAGCAGTGTAATGTGACTTATGGCATTGACTCTAGAAGCTGGCCACATGGATTCAATCCTGGCCCCACCACTCCAGAGCAGCACAACCATAAGTAAGGAAATAATCTCCCTGAGCCTTTAATTCTTCATCTGTGAACCAGAAATAATAATAACATTTATCTACCTAGAGTTCTTTAAGAGTTAAATGAGATAATGCATACAAGCATGCCCCACGCCTAGTACGTAGTAAGGTTCCATAACTGTCAGCTGCTGCTAATGTTGTTACTATTGTCTCCGCATTTGGTGATCTAATACTCACTGGCTCAGAAAGCACAAAGGAAGCCCCCGGACCCTCTTATTTCATTACTGGAGTACATGGTAGGAAGTCAACACGTCTTCTGAATTGAAACCAAAAATGGAATTGAATGCCTTTGCCTCATTGACATCAACATCAGAATTTATTGTTCGTTTTGACATGAGTTAGTATAAGTAATTCTATAAAAATCAAGGTGCAATTGGTCTGGTGGGGGGCGGGATGTAAAAGCTGGTCTCTTAGGAGTAAACCACATTTCCCCTTTGGGTTCAATAATTGATTGGTCTACTCATACCAATTGAGAGCTCAGTGATTTTATTATTTGTGTGGCTGACCTTGAAATATACAGAACATTAAAACTATCAGGAGTGGAAGGAAGGGGCAGTTCTGGGGACTGTAATTTCATTGGCTACCAGGAAAATGGCTATGGTAGAGTTTCTAAGGCTACTCGGCAGGCAGTGGACAATTGCCAGTGGGCCTATTAGGGGCCATCTATAAAGGGGCTTCAACTACAAAATGTAAAGGTTGAGAGACAGTGAAGAACCCTGGCCAGAAAGTCTGGAACCAGCAGCAGAGACCAACCTTTGATGAAGAAAAAGAGGCTGATTCTACCCCTATCCTTCCTTCTCTGCCCAACCTCCTCCAAAAGGGAACTGGTGAGAGAGCAATGCTGAAATCCTCAGTTAATTGGAGGCTTTAGTTAAATGATGTTGTGGCTGCATTCCACTCTCAGGTGTCAGAAACTATCATTTATACAGAAAAGGAGTAAAAATAAGATGACTTGCTAAAGCTTTCCAAAATGCCGACTCATTCATTCATTCAAAAGCGTGTGGTAGCACCTACTGTGAACCATCAATGGTTTCAACACCAGGATAGGAAGTATCTATTCATCATTTTGATGATCATGCTAGTTGCAAATACCATAGAAACTTGTGTTCTGTATAGTGCAAGTCTTATAGTATATATTCAATTAACTCTGGTTCCATTACAATACACAGGGAATAAGCTTCTGGTATTACAGATTAGAACTACATAGTCTGCGAATATCATCATGTTTACCATGGAAGATATGATACCCTGTTGTGTGCCTCCTTCTGTATAAGTATGTTCTGTCTGTACAAGGAGAGAACCAGGAATGCCTCCAAGAGAAGGGCCATTTAGTAACCAGCATGTGCCCTGCTGGCACCTATCACACAGGGCCTATCTTTGCTAATGAAATTGGTCATCAACAACCTCCAAATAGCAGCAATGGTTTATTGTACCCCAGTCATTTTTCCTGTAAACCATGCCCACCTTATGTGGGCCAGCTGATCTGGGAACACAGCATAGAGAGCCTGCTTTCTGCTGAGAATTTCCAGGAAGACATCTCAAAGAACAGACGTTAAATTCAGTCAGTTCTTGAGACATGAATAGGACTTTGCTGGTGGTGACAGTAGTGATTGGGAGGAAGAATATTTCTTTTCTTTCTTTTTTTTTAGACAGAGTTTTACTCTTGTTGCCCAGGCTGGAGTACAACGGTACAATCTGGGCTCACTGCAACCTCTGCCTCCTGGGTTCAAGCAATTCTCCTGCCTCAGCCTCCCGAGTAGCTGGGATTACAGGCATGAGGCATGAGCCACCTCTCACAGCGCAAAATAATATTTCAAGCAGAATGAATAGTGTATAGACTATATAGGACATTCAGTCCAGCGGCTGTGGCTCACGCCTGTAATCCCAACACTTTGGGAGGCCGAGGTGGGTGGATCGCCTGAGGTCAGGAGTTCGATATCAGTCTGGCCAACATGGTGAAACTCTGTCTCTACTAAAAATAGAAAAATTAACTGGGCATGGTGGCACGTGCCTGTAGTCCCAGATACTTGGGAGGCTGAGGTAGGAGAATCACTTGAACCCAGGAAGGCAGAGGTTGCAGTGAGCTGAGACCACACCATTGCACTCAACCCTGGGCAACACAGCAAGACTCCATCTCAAAAAAAAAAAAAAAAGAATGTATCTAGAACATTCAAAGTAGGAGGGGTGGAAGGAAATGCAAATCAGAGTGTACTTTCAAAAGAATTGAAAACAGCCACTCAAACATATCTGTAGTCCCATGTTCACAGCAGCATTATTCAAGATAGTCAAAAAGTACATGCAACTCAAGTGTCCTTAGACAGATGAATGCATAAATATAAATAAGGCACTCTATAGATAAACAATGGACTATCATTCAGCCTTAGAAAGCAAGATAATTCTGACACATGCTACAGCACGCACGAACCTTGAGGACATTATGCTAAGTGAAATAAGCTGGTCACACACATACAAAAACCCTAAATACTTCATGACTCCACTTAACATGAGGTACCTAGAGTAGTATATTCATAGAGACAGAAAGTAGAATGATGGTTTCCAGGAGTTGAGGGGAGGGTGGAATCGAGAGGTATTGTTTAATGGATACAGAGTTTCAGTTTTACAAGATGAAAGGAGATCCGGAGATGAATGGTAGTCATGGTTGCACAACCATGTGAATGTACTTCATGCCACCGGCCTGTATCTTGAAAAGTGGTTAAGATGAGTTTTATGTGTATTTTACCACAATGAAAAAAAATGTTTAAGGAAAAATGAACAACCATTACAACTGTGCCCTGAGTGAAAAAATAAGTTTCTAACTACTTAGAGATCTGTACCCTCAAAAATACTTTTCATTTACACTTTATGCAAATTTGTAATGTGCAAAACTGAAATATACACATTTAAAATATTAATAAATATCACATTATGGCCGGGTGCAGTGTGGCTCACGTCTGTAATCCCAGCACTTTGGGAGGCCAAGGAAGGTGGATCACAAGGTCAAGAGATTCAGACCATCCTGGCCTATATGGTGAAACCCTGTCTCTACTAAAAATACAAAAATTAGCTGGGCATGGTAGCATGCCCCTGTAGTCCCAGCTACTTGGGAGGCTGAGGAATGAGAATTGCTTGAACCTGGGAGGTGGAGGCTGCAGTGAGCCGATATGGCACCACTCCACTCCAACCTGGGCAACAGAGCAAGACTCCGTCTCTAAATAAATAAATAAATCAACAAATAAATAAATACCACATTATACCAAAAAATGGAAATGTGAATCTTCTCAATTTTTTTTACTTAACCCAGGACCACATAATTGTAAGGATCTAAAGCCAAGTGAATTGTAAACTGTGTTTAAAATAAGATACGTGGCAGCTTTAACTGAGAAACAAAAATTTCTGTCACCCTTACCAGTGACTTCTGAACTGCACAGCACAAGATTTCAGTGAATATTGAGTTATGATGTTTAAATACAATCTAATAAACTTAAATTTTTCCCTATGTTATATTCTTGAAATTCAAGCTCTTCTATGGCAGTACCACCACGAATACTGAAAAAACACAACAGAAAAGAAAGAACTTTGGAACAGGAGTTAGAAATGACAGAATCTTAAAGAGCAAGTCAATCATTGATTAATAATCTACCTATCTTCTTAGGCTAAAAGGCATATTTAAAAGGCATATTTCTTAAGTGCCCTCTCTTCTTCCATTTGTGTATTGTGAGAACACATCCTCACAACTCAAAATTATTCTGGGATTATGTACATCTATACAAATGCATTTTGCACGTGAAATGCAAATGATTGTGTAATGGAAGTCCAATTTTCCTTTGGAAATTCTGGAGTGTCAGCAAATGTCTAGTGTCTGCTGGCCTGCAGCCCTCCTTTGCTACCCCGTGACTGCAATAATCCTATTGCCACACTCTGCTTCTGTAGAATCTGCTTCCAGGCACTGAGCCCCATTTGCCCGACCTGAAGGCGGCCACAGGCAAGCATGTGCACCTGCCCAGCTCCCCAGCACCCGAGTCTCAGAGGCCTTTCTTTAATGGGGAGAGGCTGCCTCTCAAATGGTGGGAAACCATCTCAACTCCTGCACAGATTTTCACCTAAAGCCAGTCCTGAAGAATTGTCATAGCATGCGACCTCAGATCATCTGAAGCTCCAACAAGTATCAAAATAATTCAACAGTTGTGCCACTAAAGAATGGAATAACTTGAACTTATAAGCATATATGGTCCTAACTGAAGATATGAGTATGAGAGGATACGTGGATGAGATGCAATATCTCAGGACACACATGTCTGTCAAACAATAAGAAAATTGAAGGCTGGAAAAATATCACCAAACATATTGGAGACCCATAACACATTAAGCCTCTTATCAAATACACATTTTTATTCTTTAAACCTTCCAACAGGGACAGGCAGTTTGTCTTTATACCTAGGCCAGAGTTCACCTGTGAAAACACAGCTGTAACAGAAGGAAGTTTCCTACCACTCTTTTAAAACCTAAAAATATGAGGAAGGAAACATCTAGTGGGGTTGTCGCTTTGTCGTCACCTCCAAGTCCAGCTCACAACCCTCCGTGGCAGTATTACAGGGCCCCCTTATCCTGAACGTACAGGAATTTAGTCTTCTGAAAGGTAGCTTCACATTTCAGCCCGAGTCACTAGGGTAATAGGTACATGGGCAGCTGCAGGGAATCATCCAGGTGTGACACCCTCGCGTCCCTGAGAAAAGACTCTCCGCCAGTGCTCAAAGGCTTACCCCTTCCCCCAACACTCACACACACACACAGACACACTCATACACACACAGACACACACACACAGACACAGAGAAACACACACACAGACACAGAGACACATTCACACAGACACACACACAGACACACACAGAGACACACTCTCACACATACAGATGCACACACACAGAGATACACACACCCAGAGACACACACAGAGACACACTCAAACAGAGACACACAGACATATTCACACACACATACACACAGACACACACACAGACACACAGAAACACACACACAGTCACACTCACACACAGACACACACAGAGACACAGCGACACACAGAGACACACACACACACAGATACACTCACACACAGAGATACACTCACACACACAGAAACACACACAGACACACACAGAGAGACACACAAACACACACACAGAGACACACACAAAGACACACACACACATACACACACACACACACAGAGTCAACCTTCCCAGCAAGGATAGGATGGCAAGAATTAAATGGAGTAAAATCAAATGTTAAAGAAGCCTTTCTGCAATGAAGACATATCTGAAAATCAGTTCAAAGACTCTACTGCGATTTCTCTTCCCTGCGGAGGTTTTGCTGGGGGCTGAACCGTGGAGTAGCTGGGTCTCCCCTCATCTTGACTGTAATTGATAGAAAGAAAGAAAAAGAAATGCATTGTGTTCCTAACTCAATTCTTCTAAGATTTCATTTTTGATTCCAGGTCTCCTTTTCTATTTTTCAATCACATGAAACAGTACTTACTAATGAGGTCTCAAATCACATAAAGAGAAATCCAAAGCACAGAAACACTAATATGCCCCCTGGCATTGTGGCTTTGAGTGCAGAACGGCATTTGTGTGCAAGGGAGGAGGACCAGCCGCAGCTATGGAAACCGGAGCCAGACGAGGAGGAAGATGGCACCCACAGCAAGAGGTGGGAGCTGCAAAAAGGAAAAAACCCCAGAAAGGAAGACACATGGCATTACTAAACACACACACACACACACACACACACACACACACACACTCCCAGGCACTGGTACTTTAAACGATGCAACTCTCATATCCCAATTATGTTTTGTTGTATGTTGAGTTTTAAAATTGAAGTATCCCACATGAACTCTCTCTCTCTCTCTTTCTCTCTCTCTCTCTCTCTATATATATATATTACATATATATATATATATTATAGTACTAGCTTAACAAAGAAAACCAAGTATTTCTGCAAGATATAAAAGTGCAGGGTCTTCAGTCCATTAAGATCATCCTCTGTATGTTTCGCCTCCAGTCCAGATGGGACCAATTAAGAGTAAGACCCCCAGTCCTAACAGATGTTAACCAAATAAGCCAAATCTGAAGCTTTAATGAATGAAGTCAGTCACATTTACTATACCCAAGAGAAGCAAAAATAAATATAACGTATACAGTAGGCCACCTGGGTTAACTTTAGATGACTAGGGCTTTGACCCATGGCTGTGATTAGTTTCAACTTTTCCCACGAATTTGTAATTAGCATATCAAAGGTCGCGATGGTGTTTAACACAACCCCAAACCTTGGAATTCTTTGCCTCAATGTATCTTTCCTTAACATTGTTTGAAGAGGCAATCTCCACCTCTAAAATACTTTTCATTGCTTCTGTTGAAATGGGAAGCATGGCTTTGTAACATTCTAAATCAATAATGATTAGTAACTCAGTGTGCAGCTTGCTCTGTGTCAATAAAATATGTCGCTTTCCAGCTCTCTCTGCTAACTGTGACAGGCTTGGCTGGCATCACTTCTGTAACTTGTGCCTCCCTGAATTCCCTGTAGGATGGCGTGCAGATTAGAGATGCATGCACCTCAGGCAGGCCAACCATCTCCCAGGGCCAGGTCTGAGCCCTAATACTTTCCTGAACAACAGGTGGCAGTAAAGAGACATTCCACAGAAGCTCATTAAAGAGGTTTTCTGTTTCAGGCCAGGATGTAGAAACACAGCTTAAAAGAAAGGACTGGGTAGTAAAAAACAAAACCTGATTCAGGCTTCTCTGCACACAGTGTTCTGTTCCTACATATGTCACACCTAGCTCAGAGATTCTCCACCCACCACTCCCTTATTTAAAGAACTCACCTTGTGATACAAATACTTTCCTTATTGTGGAGACCTCAGCTTTTGTAATGAGCAGACCTCTATCCACTGACTCCCCAACCCCATTCACACACACACACACACACACACGCTGACACATCTAAAAGAGACTGAGCTTTCAAATGCACAGATTCCAAAGCAGCAAAGCCAAGGGGTGCTTTGTGAGAAAGCTGCCATATTATGGGAACATTTGGTTTCTGAACTGCCTTAAAACGGTGACCTTTTTTCTATTGCCAAATAAACATTCTGCAAGCTGCACTGGTGTAGAACAAAAGTATCATCCAATAGTTGATCATGCTGATCAAAGAGTTGTCTTTTAGACCCTTTTGTCATTTAGACCAGAGAAGGGATTTGTTTGAATTCTGAGCAGAAACTGGCCCACTTTGCCTTAAATCTACATGAAAAACAAATCTTGCAGGAGCACACAGCACACAGCTCTCCTCTGAAAAGACAGAGAAAGAGAGAGAAATTCACAGACTGATTTAATAAAACATGAAGTTTCAGGGACTCTACATGACTAATTTTGTATTTAAAAAAATACTAAAGATGTCTGTCTCAGTGGGAGCTGTCCCCAACAATTAGTAATCGCAAACATTAGTCACAGAGGCATGGAAAATACAATCTGTAGCTCATCTAGTACATATTGCCCAAAAATACAATCTATGGAGCTGGGTATTACCCATTTTGTTGCAGTGTGCCGCCCAATGATGCAGTCCAATTCACAAGGCAAGTCTGCCAAGTGATACTGATTCATTCTATTGGCTGGGCAGCTCTCTGGAAGCAGCCACCGCCACACCAAGCAGGATTGCATGGCCAGCCCTCTTTTTCCTATATTCCCTGTATTTAGCCTGTAAGCTCACGGATAAGCTCTGCTTAGGATACCATGGATTCCAACAAAAGAAAAGGAAACCTTTAAATGGCAATACTGAACCCTTGAGCTATTTAATAACTCAGCTCCCCACCCTGCTCTGTTGTTTCTTGGTTCCCAGAAACTCAAGGTGATTTTTTTTCATTGATCAATGTGAAATCTCCCAAGAGACTCTCACAGAGAACAAACATCTTGAAGTGTTCCCAACATCCATTATGACTTAGTCCTTCAATTCTTCTGAAAGTGACTACTTTGAAGATCCAGACCTAAATAGCCACCTGTGTCCAGCAAGTCATGTGCCATGCAAAAAATCTAGGACTCAACTTAAATTCCTCCCTCTATCTTTTCCCAGCAAATCAAATAATGACCAGTGAGTCTTGCCTCACCCTTCTAAATATATCACCTGGCTAAGTAATATCTCTAGGTGTAGGATGTATTTTAAATGCAGGAGAGGGAGGGTGGTTTTGTCCCTCCCACCCTCTCTACCCTGCACCTAAATTAAATCCTACATCTGGGTCTGTGTATTTTCGTAATTCCCTGTGCCCAATTCTATCATGGCAAAGTCAAAATTTAATATAATTTTCTCGTTACATGCTTGTTTTCTCTAGGAGACAGTGAGTTCCTTGAAGAATATAACTATCTTTGCTTGCTCTCTTCTCAATATGTGCCTGAAACGGGTGTTTGGCAGATGGATGGAGGGATGCTTGTGTATGCGGAGGAGCAGTGAGGAGTACTCCTGAGACGAGGACCCTACTGTCCCCTCACCTGCAGGCTCACTGTGGATACAAGTTCAAATCACATCAATCAGGAGGAAATTCTTAGCCTCATTACTTAAGATGGTTCTTAAGAAAAAACTACTTTTAAAGAAAAATCAATTTACATTCAAAGACAATAAGTCTCTAAACACCAACTTTGGGAGGAAACCACAAAGAAATAGCTGTAAATAACAAAAAGCTTGTCTTAGAGGCTAGACCGTGTTTAAATTCCAAATCAAACAGGCTGCTATCTCGACCCCATTTCCACTTATTTATGCAGCCACAGTGTAGCTCTGCTGTAGACTAAAAAGCCTAGTTTCAATTCTTCCAGGTGGAACATGCCCGCCTAAATAATTAAAGGCACTTGATCTACCAAGATTAAAGGATTAAAGCCTCTTTTTGAACCTGGAAAAATGTAAGTCCCAAGAAAAGGTGGTCAAACCTTCACCAGCAGAAATCCTCTGTATCTCATCATACTCTCCTGAGCACATAAAATACCAGCAATTGTTTCAGACTGCTGACTTACACAGGATCCAAGAAGAGTCACCACATAAAACACAGGCTACACAGATTTATTTCAGATAAACCATAACTGATTTTTGTATTTGTATGCCTACGAATGCCTGGGACATATTTATTCTAAAATAATGTCCATTACATATCTAAAATCCAAATTTCACTGAGTGTCTTATATTTTATTTGCTGTCTCTGGCAACCATAATTCCAAGGTACAGGGCCAAGTGTCTCACCTGAGATCCTTGTGAAAGTAGGTAGTTCACTGTGAGTTAAAATAAAAGTCCTTTCCTTTGGCTGGATGCTGCCATGTGGAAAATACTTGCTCTTAGTGCTCAGTCCAAGCCGGTCATCCCTGATGGAGCTGCAACTCTTTCTGCCCTCCTAGCCCCATTTCACAGCCAGCTTGAGCTCATAAAATCAGAAGGTCTTACTGAAGTATTCTCCCGGAATTCTCTCAAATCCGTCAATTGGATAATGACTCAAAATGAAAATCATAACAGCAATCCCGTGCACAGCAATATAAATGGAGAAACCCCAGGAGAATGAGGGCATTGTCTGGTGGATCCTTTCCTTTCCTAGAATCATTTTCGGGCTGTGGCAGCAGTTCCAGCATTCACACATCAGTGTCTAGTTATCTTTCATGTCTATTTCCTTCTCTTTGGCTCCAGGTGCAAGTAGGCAGGGTGTGCAGGAGGGTGAGGCAAAAGATACACCTGGGCTGCAAAGTTCCCGGAGACATGAAGTCTCAGAGCAAGTGTGCAGTCAGCACCTGAGAGAAAATGTTGCATCCCATATGTCTCATTCCCCTCACCTTAGTCCTGCCTGGCCCTCCAAAAATAGATTATTTCCTTTTCAACCAGAATGTCTTGTGAGACAAGAGTTTGGCATTTCTAGCTGCCACATCATATCATTTCTGGGTGGGAACAATCCAGATTTATGAGGAAAGAGATTGCAATTTTTTAGCAAACGTATAACACAGTCCCTTACAAACAGAGAAGGATGGTCATCAGTGTGATGTCCTTAGCACGTGAGTTTGACTCTGTTCTCATCAACTTGGCAAGCCAGTAGAGCATGAATTCATTTCCTAAGCGTTGTAATAAATTACTACAGACTGGGTGGCTTAAACACAGGAATTTGGCATCTCACATTTCTGGAGCCTAGGAGTCTAAAAGCACAGTGTGTCAGCAGGGCTGGTTCCTCCTCCTGGTTCCACCTTCTGATGGGTCACTGGCCATCTTTGCTATTCTCTGGCTGGTAGATGCCTGCCTTCATCTCCACGCGGCATTCTCTCTGTGTGCGTGTTTTCCTCCACATTTCCCTTTATTAGGATGCTAGTCATATTGAATTAAGGTGCACCCTAATGACCTCATCTTAATTTAATCACCTCTGTAAAGACCCTACCCCGAAACGGGGTCACATTCTGAGGTACTGGGGGTTAGGAATTCCACACATGGAATTTGGAGGAGCACAACTCAACCCATAATAGAGCACCTCTACACTGAGTGGAGGAGGACATGCTTGTGGACTCTGAAGTCACCTGGACAGGTGACTGTTTCCCTTCACTTTCATTTCTGCAAGTACATATCATTTTGCCTTCCCTCTAACCAATCCTGGCTCTGTCGACCACATCGCTAAGTCATGCTGGAGAAAATCCTTAAACACTCTGCCTCCCCGCTCATTATCCTGCACTGCCAGAACTAAGTGGACTTCAAAGACCCTTCCTGCTCAACATTATCGTTGTTTTTTTTTTAAACTTGCTTCATTATAAGCATCACTATGGGGGAAAATGGAATTAAAGGACAAAAGCATTGCCAGTGCCGGTGGGGGAAGGTCTTTTTTTTCCCATAAGCAACAAGCTACAGGTCACAGGTGGAGAACGATGGAAATCTGTGCTTACAATTGGATGGAGACTATCAAGGAGACTAAAGAGAGTGTCTGGGAGCTGAGGCAGGAGTCTGAAAAGGTCTACTGGGGTTCCTTCCCAACCATACACCATGTGGCATCTAAAGCAGGAGCATCTACAGGAGAGCAGGACAAGATGTGAAGGTGAGAGGAGGAAATGAAATGGTGGGGGGGTAAAGAGGTGGGGGGAGGCACACTAGACTCCTGAAAAACACCATTGTACCAAGGAATCCACCAGTAATAAGTTTGAGATCTTGTTCTTTCTTAAATTGCTGTGTGACCTTGGGCAAAATCCTTAACCTCTCTGAACTTCATTTTCCCCTACTTAAAAATGGGATCATGATACCTGACTCATAGGCTTGTTGGAAGATTAAACACGTAACTCCCCCACAACCTGGCACACCTATTCAAGAGAAGTGGATTCTCACTGTCAATTCCCTTTCTGGCTTCCCGGAAAAACTTTTAAAACGTGACTCCAACCCGGCAGAAATGTCCAGGCAGGACCAGCAGAGGCAGTGGAAGGGCTGAGGGGAGGATGAAATCGCTGCAGTTCTGCGGGGCAGTTCTGCCGGTCCCAGGCTGCTGTCCATGGTCACGATCCTCTTGGGGCTCCAGGAAGAAGGAACTGAATAAAGGTGGCCTGTGGGTTCAGCGAGGACTCAGGGGCCAGGATACGAGATGCTCTCTCAGGGGCCCTTTCCAGAGAGCTCAGAAACTGTGGACGATTAAGACCAAGGATGCTGAGAAGAGCTCTCTAGTTTCTGGCAACAGACATCACCCAGCCCCGGTGATTTCCTAAACCCCCAGGAAATGAATGAGGCACTGAGCAAGCCAGACACCGGGCCCGACCGACGCGAGGTGGCGCCGCGCAGCCAGAAAGCCCGAGGCGGCGCCTCCCAGAGCACCGCTCCCAGAGCCCGGCTCCCAGAGCCCGGCAGCGGTAGGTCTCCACCGGCCTCATCCAGGCAGCAGGCTCTGCTCAGTCCACCACTTCTTTCTGCCTTCCTATTCACGCTTGCTAACACACACTCAGCCCCCCGCAGAGACGGGTAGGCACATTTTGATGACAAGACTATTTGACGCCTCTATGTAGTTTTTCCTTAGTTAAAATGAGGTTTGCAGTACTGGTCAGGAAGAAACCGAAGGAACAAAGTTATTCTAAACCTTGTGGTTCCCGCCGACAGGTGAGGTCTGAGTTCAAAGAGGAGCATTTACAAAGTGATCATGTAAAAAGAGAGGAGGAGGAGAACTAGCTAAAAACGAAACAAAAGAAACCCATAAGACAGTTTCTAATGAAATTCAACACACCCCAACCCAGTGACATGGAAATTCCACTGTTAGGAAAGAGGGCTGACTGCCACAACACATGCACAAGAATGCTCAAAGCAGCTTTATTCCTAACCGCCCCAAACTGGAAACAATCCAAATATTTATCAATAGGAAAATGAATGGACGAACTGTGGTATATTCACACCATGGAATTGCTCTCAGCAATTAAAAGGAATGAACCACTGGCTGGGAGTGGTGGCTCACGCCTCTAATCTTAGCACTTTGGGAGGCTGAAGCAGGGTGGATCACTTGAGGCCACGAGTTTGAGACCAGCCTGGCCAACATGGTGAAACCCTGTCTCTACTAAAAATACAAAAATTAGCCGGATGTGGTGACATGAGCCTGTTATCCCAGCTACTCAAGAGGCTGAGGCAGGAGAATGGCTTGAACTCAGAAGGCAGAGGTTGCAGTAAGCCCAGATTTAGCCACTGCACTCCAGCCTGGGTGACAGAGTGAGACCCTGTCTCATATAAATAAATATAAATAAAATGAAAGGAATGAGCTGCTGAAAAGAGCCACAGCGTGACTTTTGGTTAAATGAAAGCCGCTCATACAAAAGACTACGCACCATATGATTCTGGTTCCATTTAGTTCTGGGACAGGCAAACTAAAGAGTGACAGAAAATAGATTAGTGGTTGCCTCTGAGGGGCTGATTGCCTGGAAAGGGACACGAGGAACTTTCTGGAGGAATGGAAATGTGATCGTTCTTAATTTGCATGGGGGCTGCACGTGTGTGCAGATGTAAAAATTCATGCAGCTGTACCTTTAGATTGGCAAGACTAGTTGAGCTTCTACTGTCCACGAGGGCAAGATTTCAAACCATTCTGACTTTCTGTTCTTATATCCATTTGAAAGAGTTCTCTTAGCAAGTTTTTTTCTCTATTGTTAAGAATATGGCCTATTTCTGCATCTGTCTCTCCTGTCCATTGTTGTGTTTTGTTTTATTTGGAAAATGTCGCTAAAGACTTCATTAGCTTTTTTAAATGTTTATGCTTCCAACTAATGAATTGTCCAAATCCTCATCATAAGACTTCCATTTCACTCATTAGAACCTTAATTGTCAAGCAGTGGAAATGATTCTTATTGTTTATCCTAATTGCTATTAGGAAGGAGTACCGGAATTATTCGTAATTTATTAGTCACATAAAAATAATGAGGGATAAAGTTATTTTCCCTGAAGTTATTTTCAAGGTACAGATGCAAGGAGGGGTATGTTTAAGCAAGGCCACTCCAGGCTTCTCTGGGAGGGAAGAGAAATCTGTCTCTGGGAATCACTCTTTTCTACCTCCTTCAAGTACTTGGGGCATTGAAGAGTGATTCTGAGGTTAAGCACAGCAAGTAGAGATTCTCAGATCCCTGAAGCCTTGAGGGGCTGCTTCCTGTTGCCCCCATCAGAATCCTCTCTTGGAAAAGATCTTGTGCTGGTCATTTCACCTCCTTCTCAATGGGACACACACTTGTTACTTGTCCTTCCAGGGACCCAAGCATGGAGAGATGGAGTTGCCATATTCCGGGACCAGGAGCCAGGAATCTGGAGGACATGATCAATGACTTCTGATCAGCTATTGTGTGCAAGGGGTGCCCTGAACAAGACGGTTGGCTGAAGGGACACATGGGGACCAACCCCAAAGCCACAGACCCTAGAGTCTAGGCTGGGTGCCGTTTCCTTCACCTAGAAGGAGAGCCTTTTCCTTTTGCCTGTCACGTACATCCATTACAAACACACCATCTATTTGTAATTTGCACAATTCACCATTGAGGTTGACAGCGGCCCTAAATTTATATTCTAGAAGACCAAATTGCCATTATGATCAATGCAACTATTTTAACACCCAGTTATGAAGAATACAGAGAGGATGTGGACCTCCCACAAAGAATTTACATGCAACCCCAGGGGTGGAAAACGATGCCAGGAAGCTAGATCTCCTTCCCCATCCTACCCTCTTCACTTAGCTCATCCCTGTTTGGTCTTTCCTCCCCTCTTTGATTCTCTTAATTTGAGTTGAGTGTCACAGCAAGGTGCTGCAGGGCACCAGCACTTATATCAATCTTCATCATCATTCCAATGGTGTCAGAGGTGGGGCGCAGTAGCTCACACCTGTAATTCCAGCACTTTGGGAGGCCAAGGTGTGTGGATTGCTTAAACCCAGGAGTTTGAGACCAGCCTGGGCAATGTGGTGAAACCCCATCTCTACAAAAACTACAAAAATCAGCTGGGCATGGTGGTGCATGCCTATGGTCCCAGCTACTTGGGAAGCTGGGATGGGAGGATTATCTGAGCCCAAAGAGGTCAACTGCAGTGAGCCATGATCGTGCCACTGCACTCCAGCCTGGGTGACAAAGTAAGACCCTGTCTCAAAAAAAAAAATGGTGCCAGAATTTATAGACACACATTTATATTGCATGTTTAAAAAAATATATATATGTATATATGTTCTATATCACATACATATAAAATCACAATAACCTACTATGGTCATAGCCTGTTTCCTTGCCTATATAATGGGGATAACAAAGGTCTCTACCTCCAAGGATTACATAAAGATTAAACAGAAAAATGCACTCTTTCATTTGTTTAATGCCCTGCAATATTCTACTGATAACTGAGGAACTGAGGCAGACTTCCACAGGTGCACACTAATAACTGGGAAGCTCTAGAAAGAAAGAGAAGCACCCAGATGTCAGGCCAGTCACCAGTGTATCTTCTTTCCTATCTTCATTACTGTCTTCTTTCCCAATAATAGAACCCGTTTTAGTTGGGGTGGTATTGTTTCTAGGACTATTTCCTGGCATAGCTTTTAGTTAGGTACATCCATGAAAGTAAGTTCTGACTAATGAGATATAAGCTGACATTATTGGAGAGGGTTATGAGAAATCTCTTTAAAGGGTAGAAAAATGGCTGTGCAAACTCCAGATCACTTCTTCATTTTCCTTTCTGGATCATGGATGTAATAGTTTGAGCTCTGGCAGCTCTCTTGGACCATGAGGCAACCTTAAGGATGAAAGCCAAGTGATAAGAATGCAGAGCAGCAAAATAGAGGAAGCCTGGTTTTCCAATAAGCCTGTTGATCCTTCACACTAGCTCTGACATGCTTTCCTCTAGACTGTGATATGTGAGAAAAACATCCTTTCATCACATTCTGTTTAGTCTCTGCTCTTAGTAACCAAACACAATGTCTAACTGATATAGCAAACAAGACCAAGATACCTTCATCTTTACAGAGTTTAAAATCTCATAGAACTAACACAATATGAGAAATTTGGGATACTGGATTACAGGAGGCATGAATCCAGGAAACCTGGAAGATTCAGGAAAATTTCTCCAGAGAAGTCAAACCTAGGACTGGCATTAAGGTTTGGTCAAGTTTAGCCCCATAGAGAAGGGAGAGAAGTACGCTCCCAGGAAATGGCACAAGGACCCAGAGGCAGCATAGAAAGCACAGCCTGCCTATGTTAATAAATATGAATTTGATTACAAGAGTTATAGAGACTACCAAAGGCTTTTATGCAAAAAAAAAAAAGTCATAATAAAAAAAAAATCCCAGCGCAAGGCATGGTGGCTCATTCTTGTAATCCTAGCACTGTGTGAAGCTGAGATGGAAGGATTGCTTAAGGCCAGGGGCTCAAAAGCAGCCTGGGCAACATAATGAGACCCCGTTTCTACAAAAAGAAAGTGAATTAGCTGGACATGATGGTGCACACCTATAGTCCCAGCTACTTGGGAGGCTGAGGCAGAAGGAGCACTTGAGCCCAGGAGTTCAAGGCTGCAGTGAGCTACAATCACACTACTGCACTCCAGCCTGGGAAACAGAACAAGACCCTTCCATTTGCCCTCCCCCCAAAAATAATTCTCACTTCTATGCAGAGAAGGGACTAAAAAGGAAGGCTGAAAGCAGCAGACAGGTGGAGGCTCTTGCAGAAATCCAGGTGAGATACCAACGCACCTAGAACTGGCAGGGTGCTGGCAGTGGGAGGACAGAATGGGATGGATTTGAGTGATACTTGACAAATAGAATTGACAGTACTTGGAAAGTAAGGTGATAATGTCAAGAGAGTGTCTCAGTGTGAGTGTGCTGGCTTGAACCAATTTCAAAACAAGAGAATCAGCTCAGCCCGCCACATTGCACCCAACACCAGTGCAGAAAATTCCTGTTTTGTAGCAAAAGATTGGTTCTCTAAACTTCCTTGTGGGTATGTCCATGGGTCAGCCCCAGCCCAGCTGTTCATTACTACTGAAAATATGTAAGAAAAACCTTTTCATCTACAAAGTAACATTATGTATAAGGTTAAAACCTGATGGGTATCAACTTGCAGAGAAATATTTCAAGGTTTTGTGTGAATGTAAAAAGTGGTAGGTAGGTTCTTATACAGATAAGTACATGACAATTAGCTTACAGAAAAATGATCCCCACTATTCTTAGAGTACAAATTCTATGGTTCTTTTAGAGCAATGTCATCAGTTTCAACTCTCATACATGATTTGGGGGAGGACTCTGAGATTTAGTATACAAAAATGCGGGACATCAAGAAGGAACGTCCTAGGAATAAAGAGAAACCCACCTCACTTCAAAGAGAGCTGTCTCTCATTGAGTTGCCCAGTACAGTTCCCACTACCAACACTAACAGGGTAAAAGTAACCATGCAAGTGCAGTTAAAGTGGCTGCCATCGGAGGGCAGCCTAACACGATTCCTGCAGGAATCCGGGCTGCTCAAGGCTGAGGTATGGATTGCCTAGGGCTTCAATATGACCAACACAATCCCACTTAGAGAATTCCCTCGTTTTAGAAATAGCACAAAATATGGGGTTGAGGAACACATCCTTAAGAAGAGTGATTTCAATATAAAAAGTAAGAGAGGAAAACTGGAAGCAACCTGAATATTTAACAAGAAAGAAATGGCCAAGGAAATTATAATATACGCAGAATACCATTCTTTTTTCATCAAAAATGATAAGGAATAAAACAATAATATTACATTTTCAATGCAAGACACAATGTGTTAGATATGAACATGAAATATATTTAAATATACAATTTAAAACTAAATTACCATGGGAAACATGGGCAGAAAAAAGTAAATGTTATAATAAACCTTGATAATATTTTAAGAAGACTTAATCATCAAACAGAAAGTGCAATTCGGGAAAGATGTATATATTAGAAAGGAAAAAGTCAACCACCTAGAAAATTCAAAACTGGTCTCTTAAGTAACTCTTGTTTTTGTTTTTGTTTTTGTTTTTAAGCTGAACAGCAAGAAAAATGTGTTTTTTAGATTCATGGCATTAAAAACCTACATAATTAAATGAGAAAAAAATTAATGAGTTAAACATCTACTTCAAAATGTTAAGTAAAACAAAAGTAAAATAAACTCACATAATACATGAAAGAGGATAATCAAAGTGAGGACAGAAACGAAAGAAATACAAAACAGAAATTGACCCCAGAGGAGGGAGAAAACGTAAATAAAACATAAAACAAGAAAAGTGAAAAAAATTAAAAAGTAGTAAATAATAGTAACATTCATGAATAGAGTTGTTTCCCTACAGTAGAAAACATTGTCATTTATTAAAAGGATAAAGGTGCTTAGAATAAGCTGATATTAAGGTAACTTTTTTCAAAAGGAAAATGCAAGATTTAGCATAGCAGGTATGCTGTGACCTCCTTGTGAAATATTTATTTATTTAATTTTATTTTATTATTTATTTATTTTTTTATTTTTTGACACAGAGTTTTTGCTCTGTTGCCCAGGCTGGAGTGCAATGGCACAATCTCGGCTCACTGCTACTTCCACTTCCCGGGTTCAAGCAATTCTCCTGCCTCAGCCTCCTGAGTAGCTAGGATTACAGGCACCTGCCACCATGCCTGGCTAATTTTTATATTTTTAGTAGAGACCAGGTTTCCCCATGTTGGCCAGGCTGGTCTTAAACTCTTGACCCCTGGTGATCCACCCTCCTCTGCCTCCCAAAGTGCTAGGATTACAGAAGTGAGCCATCATGCCCGACCCCTTGTGTAATATTTAAAGACCCATATAGACTTATGATATTAGCTAAGTTTATGATATTAAAGTCCTATTGTCATTGGGCAGCATGGCCCACTAGGTAATATTGAGACTCAGTAGCCAGATTCTCTGGATTTGAATGCTGGCTTCACCAATTTCTAGCTGTGTGATTATCAGCAGTCTCCTTAGCTTCTCTGTGCCTTAGCTTCTTCATCAGTGAAATGGTAACAACAATAGACCCTAACTCATAGAGCTATGAGAATTAAATGAGCTAATTCTTACAAGTACTTTAGAACAGTGTCTGATAGTCATGTAATAAATGCCTACTAAATATTAGCAGTAGTGATTATATATATATATATACACACATATATACACACACATATGTGTATATATATAAAATCTTATATAATACATACATATATGTGTGTGTGTGTGTGTGTGTATATATATATATATATATATATATAATCACTACTGCTAATATTTAGTAGGCATTTATTACATGACTATCAGACACTGTTCTAAAGTACTTGTAAGAATTAGCTATATATATATATATATATATAATAAGTATATATATATATACACCCTTTTCACCCTTTAAAAGCATTAATAGCAACTGTCTTTTGGAAATTGGGTGGAGGGTGCTTAGAGGCAAAATAATCAAAGCCTCCATTTTTCTCTATTCCATTCTGAACTGCTTGCATTTCCTAGGCTTCCACATCATTACTTAGGACTGTGTGGACACTGGAATTATGGAACACTTCGGTTTTCCTCTTCATCCTTTTCTGTATTTGTATCTTTTGAGATGGAGTCTTGCTCTTGTTGCCCAGGCAGGAGTGCAATGGTGCAATCTTGGCTCACTGTAACCTCCACCTCCCAGGTTCAAGCTATTTTCCAGCCTCAGCCTCCCAAGTAGCTGGGATTACAGGCATGTGCCACCACGCCTGGCTAATTTTTGCATTTTTAGTAAAGATGGGGTTTCTCCATGTTGGTCATGCTGATCTCGTACTCCCGACCTCAGGTGATCCGCCCGCCTCAGCCTCCCAAAGTGCTGGGATTACAGGCATGAGCTACCGCATCCAGCCCTTATAATATGTTTGAATGTTGTGTTCTTGCTTAGCACAACTATGTAAAATAGAAACAAATGGAAAAATATTAAAAGGCAAATCTTAACAATTATAGGACTTTTGTTAGTATAAGAAGATTCAGAATCTTATTTCCCCCTTCATTTTAAACAAGTATTTTATATTTATTTTTAAATACACTAGCTTCAGCCGATATATTCTTGTAAAATATTTCAATGTAAAGCAAGAACACTTCCTGACCTTTTCCATGCCTAGCCCCTCCAGGCTAAGTATCTTCTCTGTATTAACATAGATGCATACATAATTATAGTAATGTGTTCTTGTGGTGTTTTTAGCAATATAAATGCTGTCACACTTCATGTATTGTTCTGCAACTTGCTTTTTTCAATTAAAAATATGTCTTGGAAAAAGGAATTTCTATGCCAATACACAAATATCTACCTCTTTAACAACTGCATAGATTTCTGTGATGTGTGTGGCAACAGTTTCTATTACTGTTTCTCTGTTGATGGGTATTTAGTTTGTTCCCAAATTTTACCTCTTGCCATCAGTATTGCAATACACATACTTCTGCACATCTATTTCTCTATGACTTTTTTCTATTTTGTATAGTTTTATGACATATTGCTTTTATAATTTTCAAACTAATAAGAGTATGGAATAGAGGAACATTAGCTGGCTTTCCAAACCCAAGAATGTTCAGTGTGATCCCATCTTTTTTTTTTTTTTTTTTTGAGACAGTCTCACTCTGTCATCCAGGCTGGAATGCAACCTTTTGCCTCCCAGGTTCAAGAGATTCTCCTGCCTCAGCCTCCTGAGTAGCTGGGACTACAGGCGCCCGCCACCATGAGCAGCTAAGTTTTGTATTTTTAGTAGAGATGGGGTTTCACCATGTTGGCCAGGCTGGTCTCAAACTCCTGACCTCAGGTGATTTGCCAGCCTCGGCCTCCCAAACTGCTAGGATTACAGATGTGAGTCACCATGTCCGGCCTAAGTGTGATCCATTTCTTAAAGTAGAGCATACCAGGGAGAATCAGAACATCTATTAGTGCGTAGTAAAGCCAGACAAAACCCCACAAACAATAAAAACGCATCATTTTCCTTAGGAGGTTGTGGAAAGTACAAACATAAATCTGCAGTTTAGTAAATGCATGGACATCACAGCATTAATTGTCCAGTGGGATGTTTAGGGACAAACTAATTTTAATGGAAACATCATGAAGAAAAAGCACGTCCCTTGGTGCAAGTGCCAATGACAGTCTACTGGACTAGACGGATCAACAGCCAGTGAGTTGTGATCAATCTTGTGTCCTTATGATCACTATTACCAACCAATGACAAGACTTGGCAAAGATCTTCCCATAATTTATTATCTTGTCTCTTTTCTAATAGGTTTACTGTTTCATGAGAAAAGTCCCACAAATCTATTAAGTAAAGCTGATTATTTTGGATAAGGAAAGCAAAATATCCTTTTTCTACTTCCCATTTTTCTTTCTGTGAATTTGTATGTAAGGCACACAAGCTTATGTCATTTATCACAGCCAAGACCCAATGCAAGAAGAGAAATCGCTGGAAATGGAAAAAATGTGACAGACCCTCTGGAGACCTCTCAATGAGGGAAAAGTGCTCCTCGGTAAGCTCTCATGTCGGTAAAGCAGAGAGACAGTGAGGCTGAGCTTCGCCCTGTTAAATATCAGAGCAGAACGTGTGATTTTGTTTAATGGAACCACAGTGTGATCATCTTCTGAATAGACAGTTTGATTTAGGAGAAAAAAGAAAGAAAGAAAGAAAACAATTTGGCCAGTCTTGTTCAAATTGACACACTCATTGAAGAAGAAAATAAAATAATGTGTTCTGTTTAACTCCATGGTTGCAGGGTAAAAATCTCAATATGAATATTTGGGAAAGAAAAAAAAGTACAAGCGCAGATTGAAAAAGAAAAGTTTATGACCTTTATATAAGACTATTTGGGAGAGTGTTAAGACCAAAAGGAAAGGGTCAACTGAATTTTGAATCGTTACTCCATTTGATCTGAGTTTTCAGGTGATCTGAAAAAGAAACAATAACATTGCATTGCTCTGGCAGGTTAATTTTAAAATCACATTTTAACATGTGACCCCTTTATCAAAATCCCATGTGATTCCGCTGCTCACATCAGCAGGTTTTTAGTTTCTTTCTGCCTTCAAAGTTCTCTCTCCCTCCCTGGTACCTTCCTACACAGTATAAATGAATCGCTCATTAGTGCTTTCCTTTTTTTCATATTCTCATCTGATTTCTGTGCCTTCTCTTGCCACATTCCTTTTTGTTGAATTCATTCTGTGTGCCGTTAAAAATTGAAGCAAAAGATGATAAGGATGCATGATGACTTATGAAGCTGTTATTTGAAACGCGGTTGCCAAATTAAAGCCTAATTTATGGTTTTATGTCACACGAAAGCAAGTGTCTTTCTAAAGTGTTAGTCTTTGTTCCTCCTGCACCAGAAGACCTTATAATGAAGAGTTCCTGCTTGAACATAGCAAGCACGGTCAAGTCCTTCCACAAGCACCCAGCATGGTATAAGCCTTTGGCGGAGGGCAGATTCCAAATCCAATCCAATCTCCTTTACTTTTCCATTTACTACTACAGTGTCTGGAAAAATAAAAATCAACTCCCCTACCTCTTCTACAGATAGGTATTGCCATGTGACTCAGTTCTGACCTAAGAGATATAAAGGAATGATGCAGGTCTCTTCAGAACCCTATTTCTATCTGCCTGGGATGCAGAGAAAGGCTGGCTGAGCAGCCACTGTCTTGTGAACAAGAAGGCAATGCCAAGACAGTTTTGGAGAGTTAGCCTAGGCATTGGTGAGCTACAGAACCAATGACTTCAGCAGCCTCATTACCAAAGCTTCTTATGTTGTAAGGGAAGCAAACTCCCCAGTAAAGTTATCTTAAGGTAGATTTCTGGCAGTTACTTACAGGCAAATGCATCCCTAGACTAGATGATATGGGCTATAAAGATGACAGTCTAGATACAAAGAGTTTATAACATCTTAAGAGAGACAGGCGTCCAGCTAATTAACTAAAACATCAAACAATATGAAAATCAATAAGTTGAAGTAAGCAAAGCTCCATGGCATGGAGGCAAAAAGAGAACTTTTTTATTATACTTTAAGTTCTGTGGTACATGTGCAGAATGTGCAGGTTTGTTACGTAGGTATACACGTGCCGTGGTGGTCTGCTGCATCCATCACCCCATCATCTACATTAGGTATTACTCCTAATGCTATCCCTCCCCAAACCACCACCCCCTGCTATCCCTCCCCATGTCCCAAAAGGCCCCGGTGTGTGATGTTCCCCTCCCTGTGTCCATGTGTTCTCATTGTTCAACACCCACTTTGTTACTATTGGGACATGAGAAGCCCTCACAGAAAAGATGGAGAAGACATTGGAGGCGAGCTTTGCAAAATGAGACTCTCCTAGCCAAGGACTGGAAGCCCCACATTAAGGATACAGCAAGAAGAAAGGAATGATGGCCGAAGACATCTGTGATTAGTGAACTGTGCTTAGTGAGAGTAATGCTGTTGCTTTCATACCTGATCTTGTTGCATTACAGAACAGCTTTCTCAGCCTTACCTTCTCCGAAACCATCTCCCACTCTCGTCCTTTCTGTGTTCAGTATCAGTCTCCATCGCACATATCTTTACAACAGTAAACTAGGTACAGATGACTGGCTGCTACCCTGCAAAAAAAGAAAGAGAGAAATGAAGAGAAAACATTAGTTTCCAACAGTTGATAATATGAAAATCTAATGATTCCTTTTATACAAGTGGTTCTCAACCAAAAGTTATCTTTCCCGGGGGGCATTGGGCAATTTCTAAAGGCACTTTGGATTTTTACAATTACAGGGGAGGGCTGCCACTGGAATCTAGTAAGTAGAGGCCAGGGATGCTCCTAAACATCCCACAGTGAGTATACGGTACAGCCAGTCCCCCACAACGAAGAATTATCTGTTCGAAAGTGGCAATAGTGCTGAGCTTGAGAAACCCTGCTTTTTTATTATTTGATGTGGGCCAGTGACTTTGTATGTGTGGCTTCATATCACCAGACAAACTCACAAGTAAATGCCAGCATTGTCTTAAGGAAAGATCAGCAAGTCATCATGTCATGTGTTATTGTATTTTCTTTTTAATACTTAACAAAACTACATTGACTGAAGCAACATCATAATGTCATTTAATACTTTTAGATTCTCTCATACATGGAAATCCCTTAACAGAAAGCTTGGTTATAAACATTTGTTTACTAGATGAATGAAGAAACAAAGGCCCAACACATACGGTTCAATATATACTTCTTTGACAGTGAAGTTTTCTGGGAGGGTGCTAGAACAAGGCTCTAGTTTATTAGTTGTTCAGAATGTTAAGCCTTCGCATTAAATCATTAAAACAGTTGCAAAAGCCATATTTACTATTCCATTCAAAGGATACTCCATGCCAAGAATAATAGTATGTTACAAAAGTAGTTTTCTTAGAAAAACTTCTTTAAAAATCATATTGAACTACAATGGGATTCAGCCTTTGCTAAGAACCGTGTTCATATCACAGATGGAATATTGAGAACTGTGCTAAATCACAGATGGTATATTTTTTCCTATATTTCACAAAATAGGCCATTTCTACCAGCTTTTTTTTTCTTTTACATTTTGCTCTTGGTAATCCTGTAGATTGAAAAGAAAACTAAACTAAAAAGAAATGTGGAAACATTTACTTTTAGTGCTGTTTATAATCTTACTCTTTAGTGGATGGATACATCACTGAATATTCTGTGGCGTAATTTACTCAAAAAAAACTTAGAGTGTAATTCATTTTAGGTGAGCAATTTGTTTTATGAGCCGTGTATGTTTATTTGGGGTTGTGCTGTTCTTTTATTGAGTGCAATAAAGATACTTCTTATCAATTGATTTGTTGTATCAGCAATGGGCTTCTTTCCAGATTGAAACATGGCAGCTTTTCTGGGGACATTATCCAGCATATAATTTCACCACGGATATGAATCTGGGTTCATTAGGGCCCACTTCCACTGCCTGTTATGACCTAATTTCTAGGATTCCTGCTTGATGCTGGCATTATCCTTCTCTGCACACAGTGCATAACATGGTTGTCAAATGGGTTCTTCCTCTTTGATGGTTCATCACATACACAACTTTAAATTTTGCCAACTTTTATACCAACTGATAAAATCAGAAGTTCAAAAGTTCACTTCCAGTTCCATATAACATAGAAACTTTAAGTATTATAAAGCTTACAGCTCTTCTGAATAATTAATTGCAATACAGGGCAGGAACTAGACGTATTAGATTACCATTTTGATGGTGCCAATTCACTACCAGGAAGCAATTCTTAATCCAGATGTGGATAAGCACATTTCAGTGGTACATAATGCAAGCCACTACCCTTCTATCAAAGCCTGGCTATGATGAACACTGTCCTTTTGGGTGCCATTGACTTACCATGACACTCAGACCATGGGACACCTTGTAAGACCTGTTACTAGTGCTCTCATGTCGACACATGATCACATTTATTTGCACCTTTCCAAAGTGAGAAAACCATGCCTTGAGAACAAAATTATGCTGATGTAGAATTCACACAAGTACGTATCACAATGTCCTAGGGAACACTGCTTTGCACTTCAGTAATGTCACACATGAAGCAGAACATAAGTGATATACACCCATAGAAAGTAGAGCCAAGAGATTTAACAGCTGTGCAAATGGGCTTGAGGACGTAAAATCAGGAAGCTATGTCTTTAGAAAAGTATTTTTTTAATCCTCAAATATCACATCTGGTTGCATAAAGTTGTCATTATGACATAGTATTTAAGATGATTTAATGGGTTATTGCAGAATAAGAATCTTGGAGTGTATTTAACTACTGTGCATTAACAGAATGTAGCTATTTAAATGATGTTCTGACAAAGCAGGTGAAAAGCTGTTCTTGATGTTGAATGGTTTTATTATATACTTTTTGACTGTAGTCAGTATAAATATAGATATTCAAACATAAGCAGACGATATAGAAATACAAGAGTGGAAGTAGGGCTTTGTGATAGAAATTCAAAACAATTAGTGCATACCAAAATGTAGGCAACTATTCACCCTAGATTTATGAGGTGCATTGGCCATGTGCACAAGTATGGGGGTGTCACGATACAAATGTATCACTCCTTGACTGTCCCTTCTTTGCCAATCCCCTGACTGGGCATCTGCAGGTGAACAGGCCAGTCCTCAAATTGATGGCTGAGTGTCTCAGATATGGAAGTCTCCTGACCTGTTCTCACTCACATCCTCACTATCTTCCACCTTTCCCTGTTGACCTGAACCTCTTAGCGCTTCTTGCCAGACATATACATCATTTTTAATAGAAAACTGAGGTTCTATGTAGTTAGAGCGATTTCAAATAACTTATTAGGGTCTGAACTAAAATCTGGCTTCCCAGTTTCCCAATGTGTCGCTCTGTCTATCAATAATCTCAGCCTTGCTGCCAGTTATGGGACATCAACACTGCATCTTTTTCCAGCCTGGCAAAGTACGCAAAGTCTTTCTCTTGCTTCTCTGTCCCTAAAGTGAATGCATTTGGTCTTGGCATTCTACTAATCTGCTAAGAATTTCTAACAAGAAGGGTTAAATAAACAAAGCATCATGGTGAACAGCAAACTTCCAGTAGATTGCAATGGCTACATAACAGTATCATAAACAAATAGAAGTTTAGTCAGGGGCTAGGATAGAGCCTGCTCAATAATATTTTCAAGGACAATAAGCTCCTCCAGCTCACTGTTTTATCATTCTCATGACAGGTTCATGTTCCAGGAAGCAGAATTTTAAAAAAAGACCAAGAGGAAGAGCAGCAAACAGCTTCCACCAACTGCCTCCTAAGAATGATTTGCAAAAATTGCCACACGACACTACAATTTACATCCTACTGCCCAAAACTTTGTACTTTGTGGCCATATCCAGCCACACACACATAAAAAAAAACACAGACAAGAAAGTGGTTTTAGTGTGAGAAACCACGTGCCCAGGCAAAACTTCACTATTATGCAAGAGGCAGAGAACAATATGGTTCCTGATGGTGACATGTGCATTTTTTTTACACACTGTTTTGTTCATCAGTCCAAGATTCTAGCACCACAGTAGCATATAGGCTTTAAAGCCAACACTGATTAATTGGCAATGACTGCTTGAGAAGCCATTTAAGACAAAATGTGGTCTCAGGGACAATTATCTCAACAATCTATTAGTGATGTCTATAATGGATACAGGAAAAGAGAGTGGGGGTGAAGATGTTTTCTTCTATATTTCTATTCTCACACTCTCATTTGACATTGACTTTCAAATTAAAGTAATGGTTCTACAAGTCCAGCAGCATAATAATAATGAATGCTACTCACACTTCTATGACACATTACCCAAAACAATGCATGCATGCAGGCACTAATTCCATCCTGAAAGCTCTATCATGGGATAATAAAGTATTTTTATAATCCCTAATTTGGAGATGAAAAGGTTACTATCATGGGATAATAAAGTATTTTTATAATCCCTAATTTGGAGATGAAGAGGTTAAGTTTTAAGTATAGCAATGAGTTTCCACTAAGGTTACCTAATCATAAGTGACAGATCCAGAATTTGAATTTAGTTCTTTCAGCAACATCAGATGTTCTTTCCACTCTGTGTACAATGATGCTATTTCTAAAAAAAAAATAAAGGATTAAATTGCTCTCCTGGTAGATTTTCTTAGATCTTTAAACTATTTTGGTGCAATATATTAAAAGTGGGAAGAAGGCAGAGTAATAGTATATTATCTACTGATATTATCCCTTAAAGTTTTGGGTCTTCTCTACTAATGAATTTCCCGTGGTACTCAACAAGACCAACTGAAATAGTCATTTGACAAACACAAAATTCAAACAAAAACCCTACTGAAACAAAGCCTATTAGGAACCGGGTAAGACATACTCATGAAAAATTAGTTTCTAATGGCCTTTAGCCCACAGATGTGGAAACAATTAAATGAACTGCAGTGTGCTAAGAGCTGTAATAAAGGCACAAAGACCCATGGTGGCACAAAGGAGCCAACTGCTGCCATTCCAGGTGTGGACAAGCAGGGGTTATGTCAGAGCCACTTCACAGAAGGAGAGATGGGTGGGTCCCAAAGGGTGGGTGGGTAATCACCAAGCATACACAGGGAGCAGCCAGCCATGCAAGGAGGAGCAGATGCCAGGACTGGATGTGGAGAATAGCATGGCTACTTCAGAATGGCATGGCCAGTTTAGAAAAGCTGAGCACAACATGTGCATGGCTGGAATACCCAGAATGAGGTGGGGACCAGCAGGGGAGGTGGTCAAGAGGATAATCTTGAGAGGACAGGGGCAACTGGATGAGGCTGTGCTTTATGGATTTCAGCGTGTAATCACAGAAAAGCTGCTGAAAGGTTTTTAAGCAGGAGAGCAAAAAAATCACATTGATCTTGAGAAAGACCACTAGAGAAGTTGGGCTGTCATTACCAAAGCCACAGGCAGTGAAATCAGATAAGAAACAAGCAGAGCTAAAACTGAAAGTACTTTTTCTGAAACCCACACTTTTTGAAGGGTTTATGAAAGGCCTGGAATAATATGACCCAAATGTAGGACTATACATTTCTCTGAGGAAAAGCTCTGTGCCTTTCCCCAGGTGCTCAACGAAGCCCACAAGAAGAAGGACAATAACAACCTAACGGTGAAAAATGTCTGACCTAAGCTCAGGCCACTGCAATGGAATAAAAGAAAAATAGTTGTATTAGAGTAGTATATAAAATGAATAGGAACTGAAATGCATGAATTTGCATTTAATTTTTTAAAAACAAAAGAGCAAAATTCTTCACAATGGGCCAACTATTTTTGGTTTATATTTCACATACACAAAGTTAAAGAATTCAGGTGTGTATACAGGGGCCTTGCCACGGACATCCCAGGAAGGACCATGTTGTCAATATCCCATTTCCTACACCTTGTTGATCTTACAGGTGTTCGTTTACTTGTTGGACCATATATCCAAAAGTTTGATTTGAAAACTAAATTCTCTATTAAATCAAGTTCCTGAGAAGGTGATCATACTTTTAATAACTTTTGCAGGGAGAGGGCAGTGTTGAGAGGCATCAAATCTCAAAGTTCTTGCTACAAAAACTTAAGCAGAAAATGAAGCCATTCCCAGGCAACAAAGTAATTATGGGGGAAAATCTAGATGAGTTGTTCTTAACCATTTTGGGTGTCACAGAACCTTTGAGAAGTTGCTGAGCTATATAAATCTTCTAAAAAAATTCATAAATGTATCTTCTTAGAAAATTCTACTTAAATTTCCAGAGGTTTGCAAAACCCTGAGTTCAAAAGCATTGAGATGATACTGGATGTCACCTTAAGAACCTTTAATTTAGAAAATTCTCCTTTTGCTCAACAAAAATTATAGATTTTCATCTAAATTAGCCTCACTAATGTTTTCTTTATCTCATTTTCATTAATCCTATTTGCTCTGCAATTAATTTCACCTTTCTTGCACACATATAGTCTCTATCAGTGGTAAAATCACGAAGTCTAAAAAAAGGAGAGATTCCAGTTTTTGCTAAACTATTGCCCAAACAAAAAACTCCCAAGTGTATTTATAAACCTGGAATAGAAAACACTGTGCTATGCTTTCACTCCACAAAAATGCCTTCCCCTTTCAATGCTAGTATCTGGTCTTAAAACCAGATATTTGAATCCCAGTCTACTATCTTACTGCATATATATTCTTTAACGTTCACTCTACTACAAACATCAATACATTTATTTTTACACTATATTAACTTTCTTTCAGAATAAATAGAAACCCAGCAATGGTCTTGTTTTCTAAATGGACTAGAGAGCAGAATAATTTTAAGGGAAAAAAATTATCACAAATTCTATAGTACTCCTTCTTTCTCCCACATTGCAGTTACTACAAACATTTGATTAGCCCTCTAAAAAAGACCACATATTCCATAATTTGAAGCAAAAGGTTAATGGTGTTGTTGCAACTATTATCCCTTTTAAAATCATTATCCTTTTGTTTTTTATGGCTATATTACCTTCACCTTTCCATGAACCCACTTTACCAGCTGTTTCCCTCTGTCATAAACTTTGCCGAACATCATCATAGAAATAGGATAAATGCCATGTTTTATCAATCAAGCCTAAGGGAATTTGAGGCTTCTTATAACTACAACTGTAAAGGGAGTTTATTGCAAGTTTCTGTTTTGATTTGTAAATTGTCTTTAAGTAAAAAACACACCTGATGCCAACGTCTAGAATGTTAAAATGCAAGACAGTATACTACAAAAATCTACATCATAAAATTTGCTAGGCTGACAAATGAGAAAGCTAAAAACTATTGAGAAACACATGCAGGTATGTTTCCTGAGTGAGCTGACACCTGCCGGCACCTCCATCCCTATCCATACCTAAATTCTATCACTCCTCACTCCACCCACCCCAGGAATACATGAACCATAGGAATATATGAAACATAGGAAAGGTGCTTTTAACTTACACAGGGCTACTTAGAAAGTCTCAACACATTTCAAAAATTAGCAGAATTAAGATAATATTATTTCATAGTAATATTGAAACAAAATTTAAAATTTACAATAAATGTCCCAAAATATCATCATACATTGGAGACTAAACAACACACTTCTAAATTATGACACCATGAAATATTTACAACTAAATAACAGAAAATATTAAAAGTTTTAAGTTACAGCTAAATTAGTACTTCAGGAAATTTTGCAGCCTCAAGAATTTTTTAAGATTGAAACTAAGTGAATGAAATATTTAACTAAAGCAGACATTAAAAAAAAAGAGCAAGAAAAATCTAAATTAGGTAGTGGAAAAGAAATAACTAAAAGAATAACATTGAATACATAAAAAAAAATAGAGATGAACAAAAAAACCAAACACTAGTTTCTTAAAAAGATGAGTACTATTTATAAATTTCTGACAAAAGTGATCAAGAGAAAAGCAGGAAAGCCACAAATTACAATAATGAGAAATGAAAAAGAAACATAACTGTAGATAAGTTACCACTTATGTTTATACTATGAACGATCTTTCCAATACATTTGATAACATATGAAACATAAGATCTTCTGAAAAAAAAGTTTAATCGCCAAAATGACTAAAAAACATTCTGAATAGATAAGCAACCATTAAATAATTTAATCAACAGTCAAGAAGTATCTCCCCATAACCAACTACACAGAATAATTGTATTAAATCCACAAAACCCCCAAATCTCTGTTTTTGACAAATATTTTTATAACATCATTACAACCATATGCCAAATCAGTCTATGAAAGTGCAAAAATAATTTTAAAACCCAACTCATTTATAAGCATAAATGCAAGCATAATAAAATCATAGTAAATCAAAATCAAATACTGTATAAAAATAATTCATCATGAATGAGTTGTTATTAGTAAGGCAAAGATATTTCAAAATTATAAAATTGATCACTAAGAATAAAAGACAAAATGATGATTCTCTTCATAGGTGTAAAATAGTTTTAAATAATATTTTTTATTATAAAATCATTTGGCCAAGTTGTAATAAAGATAAATTTTCTTAACCCAAAGATGACATCATTCTTAGCATTAAAATTTGTTGAATCCCAATAAATCCTGGATAAAGGCAAGAATTTCTACTATTGGCACCACTGTATAATGCTATACTAGAAATCTTAGCCTATGAAATATGGTAAGAAAAAGAATCAAGAGGTTTGCTTAATGGATGGCTTTAAAAACAAAAATAATAAAATTATTATCTACATCAAGTCTCTGCCAAAATAAGACTCATGGGCCAAATCAGACTCTACTGTAGGCCAAATTCAGCTGCACCCATTTTTGTTTTACATATTGTCTATGTCTGCTTTTATCTTAAAAGTCAGAGTTGAATAGTTACAACAGAGGTTGCATGACCCACAAAGAAAAAAGCATTTACCATCTAGCCTGCTCCCAAAAAATGTCTGAATACTCCTTTTATACATAATACATCAAACACAATCCACAAACAAACAAGTAGAATGAATAAAAGGACTTCACACAGTTTCTGGGCACAGGACCAATGTAAAAAAAAAAGTCAATAACACCTTTGTACAGCAATGTAATCTACTAGAGATCGGTGTTAAAAACACAGCTACGATTGACAATTAATAAACTATAAGGTATGTAAAAATATGGCACACTTTTACAAAAATATATTTGAATGAAATAAAAAATGGAATAAAATGGAATATATCATTTACTAGATGTGAAGGTACAATACTTCAATAGCAGAGGATGGTTATGATCCATAAACAAAGATACAATACCATGTAATAACAACTGTATCTAGTACTTATGGTGTGCCAGGCTCTACTCAAAGATAGATGAATGGACGGATGGATAGATATATAATATCCAAAAGAAATTTTAATAAAAAGAATGATATAGAAAGCCCTGCCTTGCCAAATATTGATATAGATTAAAAAGTAGTCATTTCAAAAGTCCAATTTGAGAACGTAAAGCAAAAGACAAATAGGATGTATTTGAGAAGCGCTACTTGAGAAATACTTGAATTTTCAGAAGTAAAGTGCCACCTAAGCACTAAAAAGGAGTACTAAAAAAAAAAAAAGAAATTTGTGTATGTATATCCTGGTATTTCTAAATTCAAAGGTTAATTCTGAAAAATACTGAGAACTTCTAGAAGGATAAAACAAGTTTATTAAAAAGGAAAGAGAAACAAATATATGCTGAATTTGTTGTACAAAATGCTAAGTACTAGAACTTGATGAAGAAATGTGTATATTGTTCTAAAAAGGAAACAGTGAATCTTTAATGCTTTAACAAGCCAAATTATCATTTACACATGAGGTAAAACTAAGTTTTTTTTAAATTTCTCAAGGACTCAGAACATATATTGGCAAATTTATAACTTTTATTTTTAAAATATTAATTATATACACGAGCAAAATAAAACAATTATATGTGTATATCCAATAAGGAGAAAAACCTTAGACATAAAATACACTAGAGAAAAGCAGCAGATAAAACCTAGAACAACATCAAAATAAGAGTGACAGTATACTTCTAGAGTTTAATGCAACTGTTCAGAATAGGTACTTTTAAAAATAGGAGGCACAAGGAACTTTTAAAATCATATTTAAAAAAATCCATAGCCAAAATATAAGAATTACAGATATTATCAAAACCTGGGTCTTGGAGCACAGAAGAAGATGAATACAAATGTTTAGAAAAGCTAAAGGTTTTGTTTTCTTCATGGATTATACACACTGATGTAATGGAAAAGTATAGGCTCAAAAATGCTTAACAAGATTTAGGGCTATCTTTGAGGGAGGAACAGCAACTGAAAGAACAGCAGGAAGCCTCCTAGGGTACTGATTATATGGTGTGCTCACTTTCTAAAAATTCCTCATGCTATAGACTTTTGATGTGAGCAATTTTCTATTAGTATGTTATACTCAATTTAAAACTTCTTAAATATGATCTTAGTAACGGAAACAAGATTAGAAATTCTAAATTGTTGTAGATAAAAGAGAACAAACAAAATTTTATCCATCAAAAGTGGAGAAAGCATTTAAAGAAACAATAGAAAGATATAATTAGTGAATTAGTGCATTCTCACATTGCTAGGAAGAAATACCTGAGACTGGGTAATTTATAAAGGAAAGAGGTTTAGTTGACTCACAGTTTGCATTGTGGAAGAGGCCAGCAATCAAGGCAGAAGGCAAAGGAGAAGCGGGTACCTTCTTCACAGTTCAGCAGGATGGAGTGAGTGCAAGCAGGGGAAACACCAGACACTTATAAAACCATCAGATCTTGTGAGACTCACCCATTATCATGAGAACAGCATGGGGGAACCCACCCCATGATCCAATCACTTCCCACAGGGTCCTTCCCACAACATATGGGGATTATGGGAACTACAATTCAAGATGAGATTTGGGTGGGGACACAGCCAAACCACATCATTCCACCCATGGTCCCCCCCAAATCTCATGTCCTCACATTTCAAAACACAGTCATGCTTTCCCAACTGTCCCCAAAAGGCCTAACTCATTCCAGCATGAACTCAAAAGTCCAAGTCCAAAGTCTCATCTGAGACAAGGCAAATGCCTTCCACCTATGAGCTGGTAAAATCAAACACAAGTTAGTTATTAACAAAATACAATGGAGGCACAGGCATTAGGTAAATACACCCATTCCAAGTGGGAAAAAAATTAGTCAAAAAAAAAGGAGGCTACAGACCCTATGCAAGTCAAAAATCCAATAGGGTAGTCATTAAATCTTAAAATTCCCAAATAATCTCCTTTGACTCCATGTCTCACATCCAGGTCACGCTAATGCACAAAATGGGCTCCCATGGCCTTGGGCAGCTCCTCCCCTGTGGTTTTACAGGGTACAGCTCTCTTTCCAGCTTCTTTCATGGACAGGCATTGAGTGTCTGTGGCTTTTCCAGGTGCACAGTGTGAGCTGTCTGTGGATCTACCATTCTGGGGTCTGGAGGATGGTGACCCTCTTCTCATAGCTCCACAAGGAAGTGTTCCAGTGGGGACTTTGTGTGGGAGTTCCGACCTCACATTTCCCTTCCACACTGTCTCAGCAGAGGTTCTCCATGAGGGTTCCACCCCTGCAGCACACCTCTGCCTGGACATCCAGGTATTTCCATACATCTGAAATCTAGGAGGGTTTCTCAAACCTCAATTCTTGACTTCTGTGCACCTGCAGTCCAAACACCACATGTAAGCCCCCAAGTCTAAGAGCTTGCACCCTCTGAAGCAACAGCCTGAGCTATATGTGGCCGCCTTTTAGCCATGGCTAGGGCACAGGGCACCAAGTCCCAAGACTGCACAAAGAAGCAAGTCCCCATGAAACCATTTATTCCTCCTAGGCCTCTTGGTCTGTGATGGAAGGGGCTTCCTTGAAGACCTCTGACATGCCCTGGAGACATTTTGCCATTGGCTTGGTAATTAACATTTGGCTCCTTATTATTTATGCAAATTTCTGCAGCCTGCTTGAATTCCTCCTTAGAAAATGGGTTTTTCTTTTTTTATCAAATTGATAGGCTGCAAATTTTCAAAACTTTTATGCTGTGTCACCTCTTAAACACTTTGCTGCTGAGAAATTTTTTCTCCCAGATATCCTAAATCAACTCTCTCAAGTTTAAAGTTCTACAGATCTCTAGGACAGAGGCAAAATCCCACTAGTCTCTTTGCTAAAGCATACCAACAATGACCTTTACTCTGGTTCCCAACAAGTTCCTCATCTCCATCTGACACCACCTCTGCATGCTTATAAAACCATCAGGTCTTGTGAGACTCACTCACTATCATGAGAAAAGCATGGAGGAAACTGCCCCCATGATCCAATGACTTCCCGCTGGGTCACTCCAACAACACGTGGGGACTATGGGAGCTACAATTCAAGATGAGATACGGGTGGAGGCACAGCCAAACCAGATCAATTATAAAGTTATAAGATTAAAAAGTAATTACAATAAATGCAAAAGGATTAACATGACCTTTTACAAAGTAAAAACTCCTCTCCAATTAAGCACAATTTAAATCCAAATGCTATGGTATTCAAAAGAAAAGCACTAAAACAAAAGAGGCTTAATACTTGAAAATAAAGAATAGATGAAGATATGCCAGATTATGACCCCAAAAAGGCAAAATCAATATCAGACTATGTCATAAAGCAAGAGATGGTGTTTTATCTAGGGTCTAAGTAGGAAAACAGAAATTACTGCAAGTATTTTTAATAGAGGAAATTTAATGCAGAGAACTATTTACAAGCATGGAGAAACTGACTTGACAAAAACAGTCAAGGGTGAAGTGATGCTAAGCTAGAGAGACAAAAGAATAAAGTACATCTCTGCTGTCCAGTGTTGACAGGGTCACTGGAATCACTCTAGGCCTGTAGTTGGAAGGCAGTTATGAGGAGATGCAACCCAGACAGGAGGATGAAAGGAAGCGGGAGTAAGTACTCTGGCTTTTCCACTTCTCCCACTATTAATCCCTTTTGCAAGTGCCCCCACTGACCCATCTGAAAGCCAGCTGACAAGGGAGCCCAGAGTCCTGAAAACACAACATGTACATGTAAGCCTCCCCATAATACAGTGCAGAAAACAGGTGGACAAGGAATGAATATGGGAAAAACAGACCAACAACAGATGAAGAAAATTGAAAAGGAATACATTTAATATTGATAAATGGCATGACCACCAATATCATATGATAATCATGAATCTCTTTGTACTAAACAATATAGCTCTAAAAATCATAAGGTGAGAACCAATAATGGGACAAGTGGGAAGGAACGCTGGGGGACAGAAACATTTAATACAAACTTCCAATATAAACCCCTCTTCCATGCCCCCATGCCCATATAGAATTGTACGTCTAATGCTCATCAGTGCTTTTGTGTGACTCCTCTCTTTGAGGGGATCCCCAAAAAATATTGAACTTCACATTGGGTCTATATAGAAGAGTAGAGAGGCATGCAGTGAAATCATGAGACTTAGAAAAGGAACACACGTAAAAGAGTGGATCCAAAGAATTAGAAAGAATCCTGGAAAGGTTTGAGGCTTCCACATGCCACAGAAAGATACACTCAAGGCTATGTAGATTGCACAGTGTGTGTGTGTCCACACATTTGCACGTATACGTGGTTCTAAAAACAAGGTAAAAATGTATTGAAGGATTCAGAGCAAACTCCTGACAGAGGTTACCTTGTGGAAGGAGTAGAAGTTGATATGTGATATCAGTCAGGAAACAGTTAGATGATAGACATGTAACAGGTATTTTAAAGAATTTAATATGAAAATTTATTAACTAACTATAAGGTTGTTAACTAGGTACTTGAGGGGGGAAAAAGATAATTATAAGGTATTAGAGAGGAGCAACTTGCAGGAAACAGCTCAGAGATGGGCCCTCATGGACCTGGGACCCAGACATTAAGGAGGAAAAGTTGGCAAATAGTGATTTTGAAGATGCCATGAAGTTTGTTTTGCACATATCAGAAAAAAAATGCAAACTAATCAACTGCTACTTCTGGAGTGGAAACAAGAGCAAGATACAAAATCCACAGGAGTGAAAATGAAGCAGCCAGTGAAATCTCCCTCTATCAGCCCTGCAGGCTGCCTTCAGGACCCCAGATCAGCAGAAGTTCAACATGAAGGCAGCTGGCATAAAATAAATGTAATTTGTAGAGTCCCAGTCCTGACATCACAAAGCATGAGTATAGACAGGTGAATATTCAGAATTAAACTTGAAAAATGTTTTCTTATTTGAATATAGTCAAACTATTATACCTTTCAATATTGTTATAGATGTCTGCTTTTGCAGATGTAAGCTGTCTCATTTATAATTTACTTTCATTTTAGTTAACCAAATTATCACAATTTTTCCAATGGAAGCCACCTCTAATATGGTTTCTGAAAATTTTCTACACCATCTCTAAACATTTAAAAGCATTCTTACTTTTGTGGACAAAAATGTCCCAGGATCACCTTGTAAACTTACTACTGCTTTCTGTGTAGTCAGATAGTTTATAGTGAGAAGAGTATTAGAACCCAAACCTGGGACTAAGGATGTAAATAGCATTGTTTGTTTGCAGTACAGGTGACATATACCCATCTAGTGACAAAAGATGGAAAAGATATGTAATTTTTAAATCACAAGTTCAAACAGATATTTTAAATTTACTGTTAAACATTTTCCTATTGCACGCCACTTTGAATTTTTAACTCCTTACTTAATGTATTCCAAATTAGTAACTAAAATCTCAATCAAAACAAATGTATTTATTTCTCAAACAATAAAATATGTCAAAAATTAACTAATTTAACAATTGCATGTGTAAGGGTTAACACTAAAGCTTTCATGACAATTTTTAACATATTTCTCTAATGTTTTACAACAAAATTAATTTGCATTATTTGTAAAATTTTGTCTTCCATTGAACTTATTTTAAAAACATATCAAATGTATACCTCCATCCAACTACTTAAGTTTATTTTAACCACAATTGTTGGTCTTCTAATGATTGATAGTTTTGACTTTGGAAATATTCACTCACCTTTGTTTATTTAATAAATACTTATTGAGCTGTTAGTGATACAACAATAAATAAAACAAAAATCCCTATCTTCCAGAAAGTTGCATTCTGTTTTGCAGACAAACAACAACAAAAGATAAGTAAAACAAATAGTATTTCAGATGACAATAAGTGATATGAAGGAAATATAAAGACTACTAATAAGGTGTTAAGGAAGGGACAACTAATAATTTTGATGGATGACTAGGGAAGATACCAAGGACAAGGTGAAGTGAAATAAGAATGAGATAAAGACACTATTCCAAAGAATATCCACAGAATGAGAGCATTCCAGGCAAAGGTGACAAGAAAGACTTAGGCAAAGCATGCCCAACATAAGAGAAGGTTAAGTTGCTTTTCCCAATTCAAAACCATCACTTCTTCAATTCACATTTTTTTTTCTTAAATTGTTAGCTTTAGGAGAGTTTTGCATGTAAAACATACACTAAATACATACACACATGCACTCACACCAAATTTGTTTAATTTCACATGTTATCATTATAGGAGTAGGTATACTTTTTGCCATTTTGTCTCTTCTACCAACATAGAAGTTATTTAAGTTTTCTCTTTTAATATAATGTTATGGTTATTATATAAAAATTGATGAAAATATAGTTTGAATTATAATTGCATTTTAATATAACAGGAATTTATCTTTAATAAAGATTGTAACTTTCATTTTCAAAAGACATATGTTAATTCAAACAGATTTTAAAATAAGTTGTGTTTACACTTTTTGCCAATGTAAGTTTAATATTTCCAATTAAATATTTTAATTGGTTGCTCATAAGGTACCTTTTCAAAAGACACAATCATTTTCAAGAAATTGAGACCTTCAAACACCATCTTAAAATTCAATGAGTTTATAATACATTTGAATAAATTATAGTTTTCAAGACAGCTCTTTTGGAAGGCTGAATAAGATAAACAAATAAAACACTGTTACTCTATATTGCCAGTGTCAGTGCAAACTTAATTTTTTTATTATTATAAAATATTTCAATGTCCTAAAGAAGATAACTAATAAAGAGTTCTAGGGTATAAAAGTAATTTTTAAAGTATTCATTAATCTTCCATAGATAAATAGAATGTCAGCATTACTGTTGAAGCCTCTGTGTGTTGCACCTCCTTTCCTCTGTATACCAGGCACCCTCCACCTTCCTAAAGGTAATTAGTCTTCTAAAACTTGTGTTAATTATTTTCTTGCTTACTGTCATAGTGTATGAATCCCTATACAATGTATTATTTATATATTAAATACCACTGAGTTTCATTTAAGTGGTATTACGCTGTATAGTTTTACTGTAACTTGCTATGTTACACTATGTTCATGAAACTTATCCATATTGAAATATACAAAGCCATAGTAAACTCCTTTTCACTGATAAACAGGATTCTACTGTATTAATATATCACAATTTGTTTATTCTCCTACCAATGGACTTTTGTTTATTTCTTAAATTTTATTGTCAGAAATATTGCTAATAGGAACACTCCGGAACACATCTCAGTGCATTAGAAATATCCTCAGGGATGGGTTGTAAAGTATATGCACCTTCAATGTTTAAAAATAATAACCAATTGGTTTACAATATTGTTGCTTGAATTTATACTTTTCAGCAGCAATGTATATAACTATACATTGATGTTTTTATATTTTGATGAAATGATCAATTTTGTCCAAATTTTTAACACAGTGAAGCCACATTTTTAAAGTAATAAAAGAAAAATCCGTCAACCCAAAACTCCATAACCAATAAAGATATATTCCAAAAATTGAAGCCAAATTTAAATATATATATATATATATCTCAACCTAGAATTTTATATCCAATGAAAATACATTTCAAGCACTGAATGCAAAATCAGGACTTTGTCAGGTTTGCAAAAGATGAAAGAATTCATCAATGATATATCCTCTCTATAGAATATGCAAACGGAAGTCTTTCAAGAAGTGGGGAAATAATGGATTCAATCTCTTGCTATCTTGCCTTTCCACCTTCTGCCATATGAGAACATAGCAACAAGGCCCTCACCAGATAGATGCCGGAGTCCTGAGCTTGGACTTGCCAGCCTCCAGACTAACTTCCTGTTTATTATAAACTGCTCAGTCTCAGGTATTTGGTTATAGCAGCACAAAATGGATTAAGACAAATAACTTTGCAGGAAAGAAAGACCATTACCTAACTCAGAAGAGTATATTGAAAATCAGAAGGAATTGAATAATAATTTTTATTATAAACCTTTCTGTATGGTTTGAGTCATTACTCGGACTCCTCATTTTATAATTAAATATTTTCTAGAAAAAGAAAAATAGGCCAGGCGTGGTGGTTCACACTTGTGATCCTAACACTTTGGGAGAGACCAAGGCAAGTGGATCACTTGAGTCCAGGAGTTGGGGACCAGCCTGGGCAACATGGTAAAACTTTTTCTCTATAAAAAATGCAAAAATTAGCCAGGGATGGTGGTGTGCACTAGTAGTCCCAGCTACCTGGGAGGCTGAAGTGGGAAGATCACCTGAGCCCGGGAGATAGAGGCTGCAGTGAGTCACAATTGTGCCACTGCACTCCAGCCTGGGTGAGAGAGTGAGACCCTGTCTCAAAAATAAAAAGAAGAAAAACAATAAAGTTTCTTTCATTACTAGTCTCTGCAATGAGAGAAGAAAAAAAGTATAGTTAACTCATACCAACTTTTTCAAATAATGACAGTGTAATTAAACTTCCTAATTTGTGTCTTTAGCAAAACAAATTCTTGTTTATATTAAAAATTAAGTTTGCATTTCTAACAGAGGGACATGGGAAAAATTAAAATGTAATCTGTGGAAAACTGGCTAAGACATTTGTAAAAGTCTTGCCTTGCCAATCATCCATGAAAATTAATTTCCATGATTCTTATTTCTTTCCAATTTATTCTCAACTCAGAAACAGTTGCATTTTTTTCATTTTTCACTATATAGCAAAAAAATCCAGTTGTTGACAAACTGGATATTGGTTCTACTCATCATAGACACAGGATTAACCTACAAATGGTTTAATTTATTTAACTTATTGTCCAAGCCAAGACTTTCTGATTGTAAAAAAGAACCCTATTAATAATAGTCTGCGCTTTTCTTAGTCAAGTTTTCCACTAGTCTTTCCTTAGACCTCAGGTTCTAAGAATTCCAAATTATTGCCAGTCTCTAATATATGCTATGCTGCTCACACCTTCAAGGCTTTGCACATTCAAAGACTTTCGGATAGAATGCCACTGAGTACTTCAGAAACTTTTCATGTGCTTTTCAAATCCACCTTAGGGGGTTAGGCATCTCTCAGGAGAATCCAACGTTAATGCCCTTCTCATGTTGACCATTCTCTTCATTTTTAAAGGATTCAGCCACTGACCATATGTACAGTGACCTATGACACAGGGCTACTCAAGATAAACATGACCTTTATGCCCTGGGAGCTTAACATCTATAAAAACTCTGAACCTTGAAAATGCTTCTATTGTAATTACTTCACTGTGTTACACCTACCTGTCCCATCCCCTTACACAGCTGCTAGCCCCTTGAAGACAGGCATTTTAGTTGACCTCTGTATCTGACAGTGTCTGATTCTGTTCTGGAGAATTAGCTATCCATCATTGTACAATCTTAGTAGATGTATAAATTAATTATTGCTGCATAACAAACCATACTAAAACCTTGTGGCTTAAAACATTCATTTAGCTCATGGATCTGCAGGCAGACTGGGAAGTTTTGCTCTTGTGGACTGGCCTGGTTGATCTGGGGGCTCATCTATACACCTATAGTCACCTGGAGGGTTGACTGGAGGCTGGTTCACTGCAGTGGGTTAAAAATGTGCCTGTAAACGTTTTCACATTCCTCCCTTCAGAAAGTAGAGCTTATGGTGAGGGAAGTTTTAAAGAGACAAATAGTAGAGCCTAATTCCCCTGCCCTTGATTGTAGGCTAAATTTGGTGACTCATTTCTAATAAATAGAACATGACAGGCTGGGCACAGTAGATCACACCTGTAATCTCAGCACTTTGAGAGGCCAAGGTGGATGGATCACTTGAGGTCAGGAGTTTGAGACCAGCCTGGCCAAATGGAGAAACCCAGTCTCTACTAAAAATATAATAATTACACGAGGGTGGGGGGTCACATGCTTGTAGTCTCAGCTACTTAGGAGGCTGAGGCAGGAGAATCACTTTAACCCGGGAGGCAGAGGTTGCAGTGAGCTGAGATCATGCTACTGCACTCAAGCCTGGACAACAGAGCAAGACCTTGTGTCAAAAAAAAAAAAAAAAACAGAACATGGCACAGAGGCACTTCCATTTTCAACTTGCTCTCTCAAATTGCTTGCTTTGTGGGAGTAAGCATCATGGTGTCACCTATACCATTGGTTAAAGTGAGCATCAGCCCAGCCCAAGTTCAAGGATGGGGAAATAAATACCTCCACTTGAGGGGAAAGGCTGCAAAGTCACATGATAAGGAGCAAGGATTACAAGAGGAAGATATCTGGGGCCACTTTTTAATCCATCTACCACAATTGAGTTTGTCAATCAAGGTGTTTCCTCGCCTTTGTCCCAAGGGTGGGCTTTCCATCTAAGCAAGGACAGTCAAGTGCTCTCCACCTCCGGAGTCTTGGCTGGAGGACTTCAAGGGGGTAAATGAATGGTTTCATCCCAATGATGAGCAGTTTGAAGAGGTGGGGCATTCATTCTTGCTGCTACATTTCTGTAGCTGTCCTACTGTCTGTTCCGTCTGGTTCTTTAGCTAGTCCTTTCTCTAAACTGCTTTCTAGCAAACATCATTCTTTTCTAGTCAAGTTAGCCAGAGTCAGTTTCTGTGGCTTGCCACCAAAGAAGCCTGCATTCTCAGTCACTATCCCTGTGCCTAAGACCTTGGCAGGACGGAGCAAGTGTCTGCATGGTTTCCTTAGGAAGTGCTTCTAGTGAGCCCCGGTGTCCTTTACAAGAGGTACAAGCCAGAAAATGCCATAAATAAAGCTCTGAGAGATCTTTCGGAACATTACTGGCATTTAAAAAATAGCTTTCAAAACTCTTTAAACTTCCTTAAGGACAAAACACAAATGCAAAGCAATAGCAATGAATGCAGCAACAACTACCCTGAAATGTTATTTTCCGCAAAGGCTGAATTGTCTAGCGGCATTTCCATGTGGCAGTGCTGCTGGCTGCCATGGTTATCATATGCCAGAGGAGGCCAAAGATTTTGGCAGTTGCACCAAATATTCATATTTAGGCTACAAAGGCAACTGTCTCCTGCCTCCTGCTTTCCACTGACATATGGCAGCTTCAGGCCGCTGTTCTATTTGCTCGTCTATAGCAATTGACTTTTACAATCTCTCTAGGCATGAAATACTTAATGAATTCTGCTTTCCACTGGTCATGTTCCTTCACTATACTACATGGTCATGTTTTCTGCTGCACTGATTGGGGATGACAGAAGGTATCAACTCCCTTTTCGGGTATTTAAATTTTGAGCAGTCATCTATATTCAGAAAGAGTACCCATGAACTTCTGAGAGCTTTGCTTATGCAGACCTGAGCATGTGAATGATGCATAATCAGATTCTCCCAAAGATATTTCCCAGTTCTACTTCCCAGCTTCTAAAATAAATTCATCCTGGGTCTCTCCACTGTAGTTCTAGCAGTTATCAATCAGGGATGGGCCTGGGCACCTGACAGTAGAGACAGTGAACCCTAGTGATTAAGGGCACAGTCTTTTAGCTCCAAAACCATGAATTCCTATCTTGGCTCTACTTCTTACTGAGTAATCTTGGACAAATTACTTAACCCTTTTCTCGGCCTCTGTTGCCTCATAAGAAAAACTGTGTCAAAATAGAAGCTGCCTCATAAGGTTCTTCTGATAATTAATGTCACGATACATGTAATCCATTTAGCACAGAGCTTGGAACATAGGAACACGTGAATGGAATTACTACTGCTTTTATTGTTATAATTACTAACACTGCTACCACTAATAATAATTTAACATCCAGCAGCTTCCAGACTGGAACAGCAAGACCAGGTACATTTGACTCACCACGTCTCAGCAGCAGATGAATGCTGGTCCACCTGGGATTAGCATCAGTCCCCAAGGGCAGCCACCTGAAAAGGTAGGGCTGGAGCTCAGAGTCTAAGGTCAACACCAGACACTGTCAGCATTTCACCTCCATACTCTATCCAGTTTGCACCAAGAGTGTCAGAAGCAGAGCCAGAGCTCAGAAGAAAGGTGAGAACCCATCTAAGTTTCAGAGCTGGGCTCCAATCTCAGCAGAGAACTGAAGTAGATGTCTGGGCTGTGGCTGAGGATGGATGTCCACCGAACACCCAGAGCTCTGTTCACACTGTGATGGCTTGGGCAGTGGAAACTCTCCAGACCCATCCCATCAGCAGAAAGGAGCAATCTTCTGCAGTGCTGCCAAGACTGGCTCTCCATCAGACTGAAGGCAATGCCTTAATATGACCTGGTCCTTGTATGCAGGGATAATACCATCTCACTCTCTGAGCTGAAGGAAGAAATATACTTGACAAGAAAAGGGAAGAACATAGAGCCCACAGTGATGGCACATTTGACACAATCATCGAGTGCTCCAGGAAAGAGCAGGGCTGATTACCTAAAACAGGAGGCAGTAACTGGCATGGCAGATATCTGAGGCTTCAGGGCTAACCTGTCTCCTCTCTAAAAGACCCCAGCACTGTTGCAGGCTGCCAGCTGCAGAGACATTCTCAATAGATCCTCTAGGACCTTGCTGCTCAGAGTGGTTCTCAGAGGGTGTCAGAACCTGCATATTTAACAAGCTGCCATGGGGTTCCAAGGCACACTTCAGTTTAAGAAGTTCTGTTAGGATTTCCTTTCCATTGAAGGAATTTAACCAGTTCACCAGCCCTGGTTTGAAAAGAGACTGAAGTTGAGGGATGCTGAAGGCAGGAAGCATATCCCTCATTTCAGAAGCAAGGACAGACTCTATTAGTGATGTTTTTTGGTTCATGAGAACATTACGAAGTAGCCAGTATTAAGACTGTCCCAGCCAAGCAGAGATGAGGAGTTGGAAGGAGTGTAAACCAGTGAAGAAATCTGGAATAAGGCAGAAATTTGGAGTATGAACACTACTTGACCTTGACTCTTACAATCTATTTTGTCATTATTTCCTTCATTGTTTGCTCATCATCATTGTTAGTTTCACTGCATCATCAACTGTGCTAAATAACAAGGAAAGGTGACTTTCTCTAGGTCAGAATTATAGGTGGTAGCTGCTGGAGTTCCCTGGGAACCAAGAACAGGTGGCCAGAGCAGATACAGAATGAAGAAATAAGAGGAGAAAAGTGAAGGTCTGGGGAAGCACTCAGGACCACCCCTCTTTAACCTGTAGATTTTCTTTCTTAAAAACTGTCTGTGTGCTTTTGTGTGGGCAGGAATTTCATGATGGTGGGTGTTCACTCAGTGGTTCCTGAAAGATCTGGTGTCTGTGGATTCGTCTGGTAACCCTCTGAAAGGGATGAGCCTTCTCCCCTTCTTGCCTCATCCCCCAAATATAAAGACCCAAACAGCCTCAAAACTTGGCATGAAATTTCAAGAGTTTATGGAGCCCCTGTGATTTCATGGTCCTCAGGTTAAGAAGTCACACTTGGTACCTTTCACTTTCATTTCTTCTTTGGAACTATAGCTTTAAAACTCGGCCCCGTCATTGTTTCTAAATAAACAAGGGTTACCAGCTTGATTTCCATTGGTTGAGAGTAATGAAAACTAACTCACCTTTCAGACAGTAAGTGTTGGGAGCCTTGTTCCTTATCCTGGATGTGTGCTGGAATGACCTGGAAAGCCCAGGCATCTGTATTTTTAAAGCTCCTCTGCTTATTCTAAAGTCTAGCCCTGGTAAAAACCACTGTTCCCAGGTGCTTTGGCCCTGAGCTGGATCTGGGCTAAGCAATTGGCACCTTCCCCTGTTCAGGTCTCTCAGAACCTCCTCTGCATGAGAAGCTGGTGTGTGCCCAAGCCTGGGAAATGTGAGATGCTGAAGAAGCAGCACTTCATTTATTTTTCATTCAGGCACAATCCTGCTTAAGTCCTAATCATGAAACCCATAAAATACTAATAAAAGCCAAGTTTAACCAACACCTGTCAATAAGTTATGACTATTTGCCTCTGCCCCTCCCCACCATGTACCGAAGGTCATTCACAAGCCGGGTGGGGAAAGCCTCTGACCTCTCCCACAATGCCTTTTGTTGCCTGTGCTTGTGAAGCTGCAGGTGAGTCACTTGGTGTTTAGTAATCAGATGCCCACCCATAAGTCCACTTCTGATCTTTATGCACACATCACTTCCACAGGCATTTCAAGAGGAAATGGGTTTTTACAGTCAACCTTGAAGTATAAGTTACTTCCTTGAAAATCACCGAACAATACATTTAAAGCTCATGGATATTGGATATTGGCAACAAAGGTGATAAACCATTTAATTGGCAGTCTTAAAGCTCTACTTGGAAAACAATTCATGACTTCTCATGGCTTCTTTACTAAAAACTCTCCTAGCTTGTTTTCAAGGACAGAATGAATGCTTGCCACATCTTGGTGAGTGGTTAATATCTGGCTTCTCTTCTAGAATATTCAAATCAGCCACTGATTGGGTACAGAACCTATCAGGATATGATGCTTTGGAAAAAAAAAAAGTGTTTCAGCAGTGAGGTTTTCCTTCAATAAAATGTTAGTCCTTACACTACAACCCACTGTGTCCAATTTTAAAGAACTTCTGGTTCAGATTCAATGTTATGAGAGTAAATTAATCTTCTTTATTAACAATAATTTAAATGCCTCTCCTACCCTAGTCTAAATTCAATGACTAAATGAGAAGGATTATTTCTATCTTGCTAGTAAATGCAAAGGAATATTGGACCTAATACAACTGATATGTCTTCATTTCTTCCCTAGGTAATCCATAATTCTGTGCCTTTTTGAATGTGGACCTTATACCTCAGCACTTGGTGGACTACATCTGTTAGAAGACAGGGCTTGGACATAAAGTTTTCTAAGGTTCTAGTAGATCACAGGCTAATGGGAAAAACAAGGCATTGAAATAATATGGTATTAAAATGATAAATCCATTCGTAACTTCTAAATTTTAGCTTCCCTGTATCCTCTGAACTGTTTGCCTTTACAAGTGAACAGTATCAGACTCAACAGATGCATGTTGTTATATAGGTAAATTTGTGTCATGGGAGTTTGCTGTACAGACTGTTTTTGACACCTAGGTATTAAGCCTATTCACTAGTTGTTTTTCCTGATCCTCTCCCTCCTCCCATTCTCCACCCTCCCATAGGCCCTGGTGTATGTTGTTCTCCTCCATGTGTCCATGTGTTCTTAGCATTTCACTCCCGCTTATAAGGAACAATATGCAGTATTTGGTTTTTGGTTCCTGCCTTAGTTTGCTAAGGATAATGGCCTCCAGCTCCATCCACGTTCCTGCAAAGGACATGATCTTGCACTTTTTATGGCTATATAGCATTCCAGATATATATGTACACCACATTTCTTTATCCAGAGTACCACTCATGGGCATGTAGATTGATTCCATGTCTCTGTTATTGTGAGCAGTGCTGCAATGAATGTACATGTGCATGTGTCTTTATAATAGAATGACTTAAATTCCTTTGGGTATATACCCAGTAATGGGATTGCTGAGTCAAATGGTATTTCCGTTTTTAGGTCTTTGAATAGCCACACTGTCTTCCACAATGGGTGGACTAATTTACACTCCCACCAACAGTGTATAAGTTTTCCTTTTTCTGTGCAACCTTACCGGCATCTGTTACATTTTGACTTTTTAGTACTAGCCAGTCTAACTGCTGTGAGATGGTATCTCCTTGTGGTTTTCATTGCACTTCTCCAGTGATGAGTAATGTTGAGCTTTTTATATATGCTTGTTGGCCGCATGTATGTGGTCTTTTGAAAAACGTCTGTTCGTGTCCTTTGTTCATTTTTTAAATGGGGTTATTTGTTTCATACTTGTAAATTTGTTTATGTTCCCTATAGGTGCTGGATATTAGACCTTTGTCAGATGCATAGTTTGCAAAAATTTCTTCCTATTCTGTACGTGTCTGTTCACTCTGTTGATAGTTTTCTTTGCCGTGCAGAAGCTCTTCAGTTTAATTAGACCCCATTTGTCAATATGCTTTTGTTCCAATTGCTTTTGAAACCAAGGTTTTCAGTCAGAGTCTCCTTTGTCTTTGAAAAGCAGTGTCCTGGCATGTTCAGTTTCATGAGAGAAATGAGACACCTGTTTTTGAGTGAATGCTTGGTTGATTACCTGGTATCCTTATTACATATCTTTATGGAAGACAGCCTACCTGAGAACATCCTTAAAATTCACACAAACCCAGTAACTCAAAATCCTAAAATTCTTCACAGGATGCAAACGATATCTGAAGATCCCTTTAAATGTTGTGATTACAAATGTGCTTTTAATGCAAGCTAATAAAACACATTTCTTCTCTCCATCTCAATGAGAACATTTTTTCTTATGCACAGAGAGAAGGAAGACAGCCAGAAATGACAATGGAAATATACATTAAATATACATCCATGGACATACATGTTTTTACTTAATACTTAATTTATGACTAGCCCAACTTTGAGAAAAACTGAGGCTTAAAGGATTCAAGTGGCCTGTCCCAAGTCACACTATCAGGAAGTAGTAGAGCCAGGACTCCAAATCAGACTTATCAGACTCAAAGTCCACCTCAGCCACCATCACCTCATCATCAACAACAAAGGCCTCAATTTATTGAGCACTTTCTGTTGACCAGGCATCCTCCATGTAAGAGTCCATTTACCATGACAGGCCCACAATAAAGAAATCATTAACATCTGAAGCCTAGAGAGTTAGTTCCTTCCTCAATTTTATCCATCGAGTGCTAGAAATAAGGCTTGTATCTAGGCACAAAAACCCCTGCTCTTTTTACTGTCCCTGGGACTTTCATATGCAGCAGAGACCCACCTGCCTTCCACATACCCCTAAACCTCACACAACACACCACGCTCAACAGCATGTAGTCCTGTAGCTGATGCTAAAGGCTAACAGTGCCTCCAGACTGGCAAGGGACAGAGGAAGTTGGAAGGTTCTCTGTCAAGCCAGAAACTGTTCACTTGTAAAGCAAAACAGTTCAGAGGACATAGGAAAGTTAAAATTTAGGAGTGGATTTATCATTTTAATATCATATCATTTTATTTTTATTATTTTTTTATTTTTATTTTTTGAGAAGGAGTTTCACTCTTTTTGCCCAGGCTAGAGTGCAATGGCACGATCTCCGCTCACTGCAATCTCCACCTCCCTGGTTCAAGTGATTCTCCTGCCTCAGCCTCCCAAGTAGCCGGGATTACAGTCATGTGCCACCATGCCCAACTAATTTTGTATTTTTAGTAGAGACAGGGTTTCTCCATGTTAGTCAGGCTAGTCTTGAACTCCTGACCTCAGGTGATCTACCCACCTTGGCCTCCCAAAGTGCTGGGATTACAGGTGTGTGCAATGGCACCTGGACTTACCATATCATTTTAATGCCTTATTTCTCCATTAGCCTGTGATCTACTAGAACCTTAGGAAACTTTATGTCCAAGCCCTGCCTTCCAACAGATGTAGTCCACAAAGTGCTGAGGTATAAGATCCATATCCAAAAAGCAACAGTTTTCCTCTATGCTAGCAATCACCGATTCAAAAATGTCAACGTGAAAAAAAGATCCCATTCATCTAAAATAATGGGGATTTAATACTTTAAATCAATAATAGCGTCAGTTATCACAGGGCAATTTCAATTGGAACAGACTTTCTTGAGGGAAAAGAGATATTTAAGAGCAATCATGTAGAACAAATAATGTTTGGTCACAGACGAGCTTTTCCCATTGATTCCGCATTCAATATAAATCTAATTATATTTATTGCAGACCCGTAATTATTACTCATCTTATGTGTCTTGATTTGGTTGGTTTTAGTAATGGCAATGTGTTTGCTTGCTCGGTTTTAGTAATGGCAATGCAATCTACTATGAGTTCACTCATGGAAACTCTTTCCTCATTCTGTCCATTCAGTTGTAATTGCAATATAACTATATTATATGTGTGTAAATCATGATATAAGAAGGCAGGACCTTTTCTGCTATTCAGAATAAGACACCTTGAGCAAAAGGATCCTGAGCCCTTATAGTAACCTGTCTCTCCTTCAAAATAAGAGCTCAAACAAAAACTATCTCCAGTTTTTTCTTTTTTGTTTTTTGTTTTGTTTAATGTCCTGTTCCTGTTCTTAATTGTCTTCTTCCCCATACCCTTTCTTCCTTCAAACGTTCCTTCAAGTAAAAAAGCTCTGTTATTTCTTCCTCAGCTGCCAGAATCATTTTGGGGAGAAAGTGGAGAGTAAATTTAGGCATGAGGAAACATGGGGTGCTGTAGTACAGGGATAACCATTTCCAGTAAATTATGGTAACCCAGAGGGCAGTACCCCAGTGTCAACAGAGCTTATGACCATGATGGTACATATCCCACAAAGGAACTTGTAAACATCTGTCCTGTCTACTTATTAAAATAAGTTCATCTTCTTCCCTTCCTCCCTTTCCTTCTACCCTTCTTCCCTTCCTTCTGTTTTCTTTCCCCTTTAACCTTGAAGGCAGTATAGTAAGAACAGGACAGGTAGCCTTGGTTTGATACTGGCCTACCACTTACTGGCTGTGGAACATGAAGCAAGACACATAACCCATCATTTTGAACCTTGGAAGCCTTGTCTTTCAATTCAGACCTCTATCCCAAGATGCACTTTCAAAGATTTTTATGAGTTTGAATGGGATTGTTTATGTTGAACATCTGAACTGGAGTTCAGTGGGTGTTTAATAAAGATTAGGACTTGTCCTTCTTTCTAAAGTCATTTTCTTTGCAAACTATTTCCAATTGTGAAATTGTGAAAGAGGAATTGGGCCATAAATGAATTTCTGACATCAAAAAGCATATAGGTATAGTCTCCCAATTAAAACTGAAGTATGTGTGAACACAAATTTACAAGATAAAAAAGTCTAAGTAATAACAAGATGAATGCATGCACTATGCAAAAAGATAATGGATGAGCATTGGTATAATACTTATGCAGTGATTCAATTACCTTTGTAAAATCTGAAGGGTCCGAAAAGATAAATTAAGACTTCTAGTAGTGGAAAACATAGAGTTTAAACATTATAGCCTATCTCTGCTAGTGATCACAACCAGAATCCTGAAAATAATAATCATAAAAAGCAATTATCTCAGCACCAACGACATTAGCAGGTGGTTTAGGGAGGGAGGTCAAAATCTGAAGGGCAAACTGTAACAAGAGTAAATGTTGTGTAGGGTTTTCTCTTTTATTATCTCCCAGCTTTGAACCATGGGTGGTCCCAGTGGGGAACTACCAGGGGGCACAAACAGCAAAACCTTAGAGACAAATCTATTTTTCATCCAGAGAAACAGGAAAAGAAGAGTTTGGGGGAATAGGTCCAATTGTTGTTTAATAAATTTTACTTTGGAAAAATTTTATCTTTTCAGAAAAGTTGCAAAGATAGTACAGAGAGATCTTGTACACCACGCACTCAGTTTCCCCCATTATTTACACCTTCCATTACCATAGTTCATGTGTTGAAACTAAGAGACCTATATGAGTACATTACTGATATGGATTGGCTGTGCCCCAACCAAATCTCATCTTGAATTGTAGCTCCCATAATTTTTCCATGTTGTGGAAGGGACATACTTGGAAATAATTGAATCATGGGGGCAGTTTCCCGCATACTGCTCTTGTAGCAGTGAGTAAGTCTCATGAGATCTGAGGCTCTCATAAGGGGTTTCCCCTTTTGCTCAGCTCTCATTCTCTCTTGCCTGCTGCCATGTAAGACGTGCCTTTCCCCTTCTACCATGCTTTTGAGGCCTCCCCAGCCATGTGGAACTGTGAGTCTATTAAACCTCTTTTTCTTTATAAATTACTCAGTCTCAGGTATATCTTCATCAGCAATGTGAAAACAGACTAACACCAATTACTGTTAACTAGACTTTATTGGATTCAGTAGTTCTTCCACTAAAGTTCTTGCTCTGTTCCAGGATCCAATCCAGGATACCATATTGCATTTAGTCAGCACTTTGCCTTAGTCTTTTCTGCTCTGGGGTAATTTCTCAGTCTTTCCTTATTTTTCATGGCCTCGGAAATTTTGAGGAGTATGCATTGAATATTTTGTAGAATGTCCTCTAAATTGGGCTTTCCTGATGTTTTTCTCATGCTTAGACTGGACTTACGGGTTTGAGGGTAAAATATCAAAGTGGTGTCCTTTACCTAACATCATATGAGAGGTACACACTAACAACATAACTTATCACTGGTGATGCTAATCTTCATCACCTGGTCAAAAGAGTGTTTGCTGGGTTGAAAGCAAGTCATGAAGTCTACCACACACTCAAAGTGAGTGGGAGGAGAATCTACACTTGGGATTTTTTGGTAAGGAAGATTTGTCTCTTTTCCCCCATTTTTATGTTTATGCTTTGAGAGTGGCATAAACATAAAATGTAAAATTGGTGGGTTTTCTGAGGTTCATACAAATGTAAATTTATTTCAATGTATGTCGATGTAATACACATGACAACTATAGAATAACAGAGGAAGGGCAGTAATTCCTAGAGCAACTGCTAAAACTATATATAAAGTAAAAAAAAAAAATAAATGGATTACTAAAATATGTTCAAGTCATAAAAATGAAAGGAGGAAAAAAAGAATAAAGCAACAAAGACACTGATGAAGGCGCAGCGAAAGCAAATAATAAAATGACACATATAAAACCAACTGTCTTAGTCTGTTCAGGCTGTTATAACAAAATACCATAAAATGAGGTGACTTATAAATAACAAACATTTATTTCTCATAATTTAGAAACTACAGAATCCAAGATCAAGTCACCAGAAGATTTGGTGTCCCATGAGGATCTCTGTCTTCATCTGGTGGTGGCTATTGTTTTGTTTTGTTTTGTTTTGTTTTGTTTTGAGACAGGGTCTCACTCTGTGACCAAGGCTGGAGGGCAGTGTCACAATCTTGGCTCACCGCAGCCTGGACCTCCTGGGCTCAAGCAATCCTCCTGCCTCCGCTTCCTAAGCAGCTGGAATTACAGGCACTTGCCACCACGCCCAGCTAATTTTTGCATCTTTTGTAGAGACAGGGTTTCGTCATATTGCCCATGCTGGTCTTGAACTCCTGAGCTCAAGTGATCTGCCCAACTTGGCCTTCCAATGTGGTGAGATTACAGGTGTTGGCCACCACACCCAGCCTTGTTAGTCTGTTTAGTATTGCTGTAATACCTGAGGCTAAGGTAATATAAAAAAAAAAGTGGTTGATTTAACTCACGATTCTGGTGGTCAAAAAGTTTAAGATTGGGCAGCTGCATCTGGTAAGAAACTCAGGCAGCTTCCTCTAACAGTAGAAAGCAGAAGAGGAGCAGACATCCACAAAGAGATCACATGGGGAGAGAAGAAGCAAGAGAGAGAAATGGACAGCACTCTTACCCACCTGCTCCATGAGAACCAATCCAGTCCCATGAGAGGCAGAACTCATTCACTCGTGCCAGAGGGTGTTACACTATTCATGAGGGATCCACCCCAATGACCCAAACACCTTCCACTAGGTCCCACCTCCCAACACCACCACATCGGGCATCAAATCTCAGTACGAGTTTTGGTGGGAACAAACCGTAACTAACCCATAGCAACCTGCATCTTCATAGATGGTGCCTTCTATGGCCTCAAGTGGGGGAAAGGGTGAGAATTCTCTCTTGGGCTTCTTTTGTAAGGGCACTAATCTCACTCATGAGGGCTGTGCATTCAGGGCCTAATCACCTCCCAAAGGCCCTACCTCCTAATACTATCATCTTGGGTGTTAGGATTTCAACTTATGAATTTTGGGCACTCAGGTTACAGCACCAACATTATTGAAGATCACATTACATGTAAATGGTAAACATGTCAATTAAAAGAGATGGTCAGATTGGATTTTTTTAACTGTCCTATGCTGCTCTATTAATATTAGCTGAACTTGAATATTCATTGTAATGCATACACAACAAAAATGGAATTTTATCTGTGAATGAGGTGAGTTGCCATATAAATTACCTTCTCTCTATTCACAGAATATTTTTTATTTACATATCCTCTTAATGTATGGCTGGGGCAGCTCTGCTCTATAGCAAATTTGGCCAGACCCACTCAAGCCACTCAAATGGTTCTATAATGTTGACTGCTCAACAGCCATCTGCCCCTCTGCCTTGTTAACAGAGCTCTGATTGTGTTCAGCACATAGAGAAGAATCGCTGGTCTAAGTGAATTGTAAAAATCCTACTTATTTTTGCCAGTCAGTAATCTACAGGTGGACATATGACTCAGTTTTGGCCAGTGACATGTAAGAAGTCTCTTAGGGGCATCTAGAATATAAATATATCTTCCTTCTGAGAGAAGAGATAATTTTTATTTGTTTGTTTGCAAATCCTCCCTTGCCTTATGTCCTGAACTCTGTTGTATAAGGAAGAGAAAGAGATACTCAGAGCAGCAGTAATCCCTACTATCCTGAAGGGAGTGGAGTATGTCAAGGAGAAAGGTAAGGAGTCTGATGAACCAACCTTAGAGTCCATACTTTACTACTGATCTTTTCCTCTAGTAAACAAGAAATATTCTTAAAGGCAGAATGTGTGTTGGTCACACATTCTGTTGTTACCTGTAGTCAAAAGTATTCTTAAATGAGACCAGAGAGTCTGGTCTTGCCATTACTGTATGCAATATCTGCCATTCTGCCCTTTCATCACTGTTAGGACCATTGTCCTTTCCCCCTCTACCAGTCACTTAATTTGGAGGGAACCACTACCTTCAGACAGTGAAAGTTTAGTAGAATAAGAGGCAGAATACTATTCATTTATTGCAGAGCCAATAATACTACATGGTTGGAATACATCATTCAGTCAGTCAACATTTACTGTGCACTTATTGTATGCTAAGATCTGTGTTAGGCCCTGGAGGTCAAAAAATGAATGAGAACAAGTTCTGTGTTTCAAGTGAGTGGGAGGGATAATACACAAATAAACACGTAAGGTCAGGGTGTCTTATTAAAAAAAAAAAAAAAAGGAGGCAGAGCAATAGCATATTGGGGAATATCCTAGACAAAATGGTCAGAGAATAGCAACTATTTCAGAACTTTATGCAGAGCCTAATTTGTGACTTTTCCACTTTCTCTGAGAGCTAATAAGAAAATTTTGAACTTATAAAACTTTATAGAAGTTCCACATTAATAATCTAAACTCAATGAGGGTAGTAGAGCAACCTTTACTTTCTTTTTTTAAGGAAAATTGTTAAATTTCATTGTGAGATTAATCAATACATAACAGCTCACAAACATGGAATGGATAAGGGGACAACTTAAAAGTTACGAAAGTGATGGCCAGCAAATGACAGCTATGCTATATGGTAAAAAACAGAACCTAGAAAGAATGGAAGGTTAAAAATGAAAATGAAAAGGACAAGCCAGAGGAACCGTGGGCGTAGGGAACGAGTCATCAAGGCAGTTGGGAATTTTTGTGGATACAATACTGAGGTCACGAAATACTTTCAGGTGAGGCAGAAACTTGATGATAGATGTTGTTCAAAACAATATGATTCATGACCTTATTTAGAGCAGGAAGAATCACAGTTCCAGCTATTCCAAACAGCGATACTGCGGAGCATAAGAGAACTCCTCGGGATGTATCAGGTTTAGAAACACAGCCCTCATTTTTCTTATCTGTGGCTCTTACATAGGCTGGGAATTCTGAAACCTGGGAGAGGTGGGACTCGATAACCAGGAGGTTAGAAGATTCCAAGTCGTTCATTAAAGTCCCGATGCGGCAGTCCCACAAGGTCTCAAAAGAAAACATTGCGGAGTTCCATTTCCCAGAGCATCTACTTCCTCTCGAGTATTGCAGATGTAATCATAAACACAAGCTTGTTACAGCCACAACTTCTTGCTCTAGCGAGAACCCAGCGACTCCTGCAAAGTCCTCACGCGGCTAGAAACCCCACCCCCGTTCGTAACTATGGGAACCGCTGACACACTGAGAGCCCGAGATACCCTGTTTCGCCCCCTCCCTGACAGATATTGTTTCCCACTATCTGTCCACATGGGCGCACCGCCTCGCTATTGGCCCGAGCCCCAGGACTGCGCCTGACCTCAGCCAGTAAACGGCCTGTGCACGTGCACCCCGAAACCTCCCGATTGGCCAACACTCCCTGATCACGCACGGCCATCCTGCGACAACCCACGCGTGGGAGCGCCAATGAAATGACTCAGTGGCCACCTACAACGAATCAGCAAGAAGCAGGGCTCGCAGGGGACCTATGGCCGCCCTCCGGGGTTGGGCTATCTCGGCCCCTTTCCAGCCCCAACTGGGTTTGTTAAAGCGACAGGCCCCTTGGCGAGGCGGCGCTCCACCGGGTACCGCACAGCTGCAGCAGCGGCCTCAGCTTGCTGCGGGCGCCTGTGACAGCGGCGCCGCTGTGCTCGCGACCCCGGCTCCCGGCCTCTGCCGACCTCAGGGGCGGGGACGCGTCGCCGGGCGGAATGGGCGGCGAGGCGGGGTGTGCGGCGGCCGTGGGCGCCGAGGGCCGCGTGAAGAGCCTGGGTCTGGTGTTCGAGGACGAGCGCAAGGGCTGCTACTCGAGCGGCGAGACGGTGGCCGGGCACGTGCTGCTGGAGGCGACCGAGCCGGTGGCCCTGCGCGCACTGCGCCTGGAGGCCCAGGGCCGCGCCACCGCCTCCTGGGGCCCTAGTACCTGTCCCCGTGCCTCGGCCAGTGCTGCGGCCCTGGCTGTCTCTTCGGAGGTGGAGTACCTGAATGTGCGCCTCAGCCTGCGGGAGCCCCCGGCCGGTAAGCGCAGGCAAGCGCTTGGGGTTCCCTCGCAGGCTGTGGGGCCGGGGAGGGGCCGGGAGGCCGCGCGCCGGCGGGATGCCCACCTGGCAGGTGAGATCAGGGCGGGCTTCCGGGGGTGGGGTCCGGCCCACCGGGAGACAGCGCGCCCTGGGTGCGCAGCTCTGTCTGGGGCCCTGCTCCTGGCCCGCGGGGCCTGACTGGGACCAGTGGCCCCGGATTTTCTAGGACCGCGAGGGGAGGGGGCCATTGGGTGCCGTGAGAACCTGTGATTGGACAGTGGGGGATCCGTGGAGCTTGGTCCTGTTCCTGATGGCTCGAGGAAGGGAGGGTAGAACCGGCAACTGTGAGGTTCCTTTCTGCGGTGCCTATGTCTTATGGCCTCCACTCCTTCCTATCCTGGACACGATAAATGGTTCATGATGAATTAGCAGAAATTTGGTTTTGGGAAGAGGGAAGTAATTCTTGAGGGGTAGGAGTCCAAAGGAAGTGTTTCTAGACCTGACCATCATGCTTGGTTTCCCTCTTCTGGGGAGCAGGGCAACTTAAGAGTTGTGCCTCTCTACCTGATAATGCTACTCTGTTTCCTCCGCATCCTCCTCCTCCTCCCCTCCTCCTCCCTTCCTCTTCCCTTTCTCTTCCTCTCTCCTCTACTTCTCTCCACTCAAAAGGCCTTTAGAAACAAGAGCATCTGGGCATGTCTGGATTTCCCTTCCTGCTCACTTTGGTGAAGCCCAGTTCAAGGGGTAGACTTTTCCAGAAGTACCCATCTGGGGACACACTACATGAGTCTTTCATTAATATTAGATGCCAAAATTGGATTGCTTTAATCAAGAAAATTAAGAACCATGAGTTTTACCCTTATTTCATGGATGGAAACTATTTTAAACTTTTACCTTTTTGCCACGAGCTTTTATCTATAAAATAAAATAACGGTACGTACCTCCTGTCCTTGTAGAGTAAACGCATTATATCTAAGCCCGTGCTACGTCTTATACAAAATGTAACAAAATGTGTGGTTTTGCCTTTTCCTGCTGTGGACACAGTGAAGTCCTCAAGGTATGTGATTATCTGAGTGATCCCAAAATTGTAGTGAGGAAAACCATATTTGGAATCCAAACTGCCTTTTTGGATCAATGGGAACTGTGTGTTAGTGATAGTTCTTACTCCTTCATGCACAATCCTCGGTATGGCTTTCAGGATCAGCCCAGGCATGCCTCCCCCAGTGGAAGCAGACAACACGATTTTCAAGATGGCTGAATGGAGTGAAGTCCCTTGGGAGAGAGAGACATACATTGATTTTTGTCCAGGACTTTGGACTCCATCTCAGGGCCTATAGCTACCAAGTAAATAGATGTAAAATTAAAAGCTGTTGAGCCTGGGATTAGCAATAAAAAAAACTGCTTTGGTAAAATCTAAACTAACAAATAGTTTTTTAATTCACACCTCGTGTTTCTTCCTTCTGATGGAACAGAATGTAAAAACCTAGACAATCTTAAAATCTTCAACTTGTTTTATAATGTAGCATAGCACACATTGGCAACAATTATATTTTGCTTAAAATCACAGTCTCTTTTAGTTGAGGAAAAAAAAGTAAATCACCCCTAATATCTATAGCTTGCAAGAAGTTAGCAACTTGACACAGTCTAGATTCTGGGGGTCATTTAATTACAAAACCTGGCTGTGTTTCAATCACCTGAGATTTTTAGAAATCCATATCATGTAGCGCTGGGATCTATTTTAACAAATGCTCCCCAGATAATTCTTTGACATTCTTAATCTAATCCAACTATTTGCTATCACTGTGATTGATTTTCTTCATATTTTTATTGAGAAAGTGTAGTGGAAAGACAAGGCAGTCAGAGTTGGTTTCAGTTCTTGGTCACCCACCAGCAGCGTGACCTTATGTAAGTCCCTCACCCCTCCTGAGCCCCAGTCTCTGCTTCTGTAATAGTCTTCTGCATCCTATGGCTCATGAAAACCTGTAATTATGAGCTTTGGCTGTGAGACCATTAGCGATGGAAACATCTTTCTGTGACTTCGCAGTGCTCAGTATACAAGACAGAAGTAACGAGCAGTTGGGGCAGAAGCAGAAATGGGCACATGGTTCAGCTTGTGAACCTTTGACATTAAAAACAAGGAAAACAAAGATTGAATTCCAAATATTGTAACCCATCTGTATCAGTTTTTCCATTTCTCTTTCCTCTTTCCTGTTTATGTTTTGAGATGGTTAAAGTCTCATTTTAAATGATACAGTTCCTATGTCAATTTGTTTCTTTTTTTTTTTTTTTTTTTTTTTTTTTTTTTCTCTTTGGGACAGTCCGGCACTGTTGCCCACCCAGGCTGGAGTGCAGTGGCGCTCTCGGCTCAGTGCAACCGCTGCCTCCCGGGTTCATGTGATTCTCCTGCCTCAGCCTCCCAAGTAGCTGAGATTACAGATGCACACCACCACAGCTGGATAATTTTTTGTATTTTTAGTAGAGACAGCGTTTCACTATGCCAGACTGGTCTTGAACTCCTGACCTCCTGATCCGCCCATCTCAGCCTCCCAAAGTGCTGGGATTACAGTCAGTTTGTTTCTTAATGAAAGGGGAACTTCATCTCTCTCTTTCCTCTTTAATATCCTGGGCAACTCTGTTCCCCAAACATGCCTGCCGTGCTCTTCCTCATGCTATTCCCTTCTCTACATTTCCCTTCCTACCTGTCTCCATTCCAGCCCTTGGGTCCTGAAGATGTCAGGGCCACCCATGTTCCTGTGTGGATGCCCTAGGTTCTAGCACTCTGTGGTCATTACTTGTGTACAAGCACGTAATCTCCTTTCCTCCTCAGGTCCATTTGAGGATTATCCACAGTGCCTGAAATCTAAGCACTATAAATTTTGAACTCAAATGAAATCTGCATTTTTAAACCTTTGTAAATACTTGGTCATGTTCTGTAATCTATTCAAATCAGAACTTTAGCCCAGCTCTTTGAGAAACACTGGGATTGCCATGAGACTTTCACTCCACAGCTGTCAGGTCCAGATGTCTCCCTGGGTCCTGGTACTGCAGCTGTGCTGTAACCTTCCTGAGCACACCTCAGCCACTGGGGCTTGCCCTGCCACTGTCATTTAACATGATTTCATGCCCCTGTAACTTGTTTTTCACTTTGCCTCCAGTCACCCACCTGTGGAGTATTCGAATGAACTGAAGCGGCAGGTGTGTTAGTTTTTTATCTCCCACTAATGTTAGCACATTAAAAATCAGGGATAGATTCAAAAGACTTAATGGGTCAATAATATGTTGCTATTTTCTAAAAGTACAAGGTTGAAATGTCAGCTGACTTAAGATCATAAAATAAAACTCAATTTTTTATGTAAGGGACAAAACATTCCCAATTCACTACTGATTACTTTTCTTTAAAAAATTTTTTTGGTGAATGGATACAGTAGAAATCTTCATTTTAATGTCAGATGACCAGGCAAATCTCAGAGTTCTGTCTCTGTGCTCCCATTTCTTCCTCTTATTTATCCTATCCACAGTAAGAGAATTTAATACTAAATCTGAGCATGAAATGAAAGGAGTGTTTAAGTCTCTCAAGAGAGCCCCCTGACCAACCGTGAAAGCTATGGAGTCTACCCTGGATCTGAATTAAACGTTGTCTTGGTGCCTTCATCAGAGGTTTCAGTGGTGCCTCTGGCCTTACGCAGTCTCTCCACACCCTGCATTTTGGCCTTCTCACAATCCAATAATGATAAGCTTTTGCATGAAATAAAATGGAGCTGGCAACCCAAAGCTGCAAAAAGGACACTGGCCATGCTTGGTAAAGCCCTTTCTGTATGCCAAGTTAGCCACCAAGAAACTCTGTTAGTCTGGGGAGCTCAAGGATACATGCATGACTTACTTAATAACTTATCTTGTTAGTTTGGCTGTTTTGTGTTATACCCAGTATTAATAATATTCATAAAGTTTTCACTTCCTTTTCCATCTCTGCTCAAAAATACTCAGTGTGATGTTTCTGGTATACCCAAAATAAATCTGTCTTTTGCTAAATTAGTTTTTGGTCCAATTTAATGCTGGTATTTCCTATTACTATAATAGAAAGGGGGTAAACAGTTGTGATTTTTACATAAACACACACATATACATGTGTATATATACACACATATATATGTATGTTGGCATTCTGAGCCTTCACACTTTAATAATTGGTCTATTTGAGAATGGAATATATGTGTGTTGTAGTACTTGGCAAAAACTGGCCAGATGCAGTAGCTCACACCTATAAGCTTAGTGTTTTGGGAGTCCACAGTGGGAGAATCGTTTGATGCCAGGAGTTGGAGACCAGCTTGGGCAATATAGCAAGACCCCATCTCTGCAAAGAATTACTAAAAATTAGTCAAGAATCATGGCACATGCCTGTAGTCCTAGCTCCTTGGGAGTCTGAGGCAGAAAGATTGCTTGAGCCCAGGAGTTCAAGGCTGTAGCACTCTGGCCTGGGCAACAGAGCAAGACCCCATCTCTAAAACACACAAACGCGCGCGCGCGCACACACACACACACACACACACACACACAGCCTCAAATTTAATTCTCTAAATTTGTTTAATGAACTTTTGGAGTATGCTGCATTTTGTAGCCAGAAAAACTTCCTTAAAAAATTATTTACATTGTGAAAACTATTGATCTAATACTAACCATTTTTCATTAAAATAAAATATAATCTCTTACAGGTGAAGGAATCATTTTATTACAGCCTGGAAAACATGAATTTCCATTTCGCTTTCAACTTCCATCTGAGTAAGTGAAACTGTATCATTTTGTGGTTGTCTTTCTCTGCAATATGTCCATCCAAATGTGTCAACACCAAGTATCTTCTGATTCTCAAGTATGCACATTTATACTGTATAGTCCCTAAATAGACTTACTCTTTTTTTTCCCATCTTAAAACATTTTAAACCATGCTTTTTTTGGAACTCATAATTAATGTCTTCGGTTTGTTTCAGACCTCTGGTCACCTCATTTACTGGGAAATATGGAAGCATTCAGTACTGTGTGCGGGCAGTGTTGGAACGACCCAAGGTACCTGATCAGAGTGTAAAGCGGGACCTCCAGGTTGTAAGTCATGTTGATGTCAACACACCAGCATTATTAGTAAGTTCTTCCTTTTTCTCTTCCTCTTCCTCCTTCCCTCCCTTCCTCCTTTCTTTCAATAGTGGGATCTATATTTAGCCAGTTTACTGATAGTCTGTCCTGTCACTTTCTGATGGCTTGGAAAACACAATCTTGTAACCCAAAGGCATTCACTATAAATATATGATTCTAGGTTGGACAAATTACAAATTGTGTGTGTTAATACTATTGATTATGTTGTCCCTGCTGTTCAGGGCTTCTTTTGCCAAAAAGTTACACAGGCTTGAAATGCATTAATAAGGCTTAATAACAATAATGCACACACAGAGAGTAGTTACTTTTACCAGAGCGGCCACATTTACAGGACTGGGGTATTCTAAACTCCTCAATAATAGCAGGTTGAGGAACAGTAATTATGGAAGAGTATTAATCATGCTCAGCCTGTTATTGAAGCTCAGGCCATTATGCTATGTATCCTTCCATTTTGCATGTCATTTTCTAACATTAAGTAAGTGCATGCAGCTGCTGCCGAGATCCTTTCACTTATCATTTCCTTATGACAGATTTGGCCACATTAAAGCATTGAACTTCTAATAATCACCAGAAATACTGTAGACTGATAAGAAAGATCAGGCTATAAGTAACAACAGAATAGGCAAGATGGGAGCTAATGAGCTAGATTCTTTTATCTAAACCCATATTATCAAAATAATATAAAATTATACCTTGTACTTTCATGATAGCTACTAGGACCTAATGGTTCTTCATTTAAATATGAATGAATGATTTTTTTTTTTTACTTCATAGAAAATACTGAGATAATTTAAACTTTCCATCATGATACTGATGTGACAAAGATGTATTTTTCGTATTGGAGGTTTCTTTTTCTAGCTGTTTTTAAAGACAAGGAAAAAGCTAGCAGTTAAAAGTTGTTGTTTAAGTCTTATTTTCGCATGAAAAAGAAATAGAATTTACTTTAATGTTCACCTTTAGATTATGAAAAGACAGCAGATATGTGGTTATATGGCCTCTTGTGGTCAGAATCATGAAATAGCTAGCACCCAGCTGGCCTGGATTATAGCTGTGACTTTAACAGCTGCTTTAAAACCAGTTTTGAAAATTGGTGATGCTAAGTAGCTTGTATTTTTAAAAACTACTTAGAATTGGGAGGTTAAATATTCTTAACGTTTTTATGACCATTGTGGGAATTGATTTAAAGGGATTTGTCTTTGCCAAAAACAGACACTGTTGATCCTTTACTGTTCTTTATATAAGAAAAAAAATATTGCTAGTAACTGGGTCTTAAAGGAAGCATTGGTGTGTGTAACTTGTAAACTGAATATTGCATATCTTGTAGTAATTTCTCTTCATACTATAGAATACTATAGTGAGATAGTACGTTTAATAAGCTTTTCAGAACTGTTAACACTACACGTTATTCCACTATTACACAAAACCCCAAAACCTCATACAGGTTTTGCCTTTTTTAAAAAAAGATGGTATATTATTTCCTGGAAATATAATGACATCAGGGTAAAATAAGATGGTGTCATGCTAATTTTTGAATCTGAAAATTCACTAAGTTTTCCTAAAAAGAGAGTTTTAACACCCTGTGTTTTTGTACACATTTTGCCTAATGTGTTATGTGAGGATAAGAAAGTTTGATTCATTTTTTTGGTATTTCTTTATAACTATTCTTTGAAGAAAGATATAGTTTTAAGTTCTATGAGTACTCCGGAGTGGTTTAATTAAGGTTGTTTTATTGTTTGAAATTTTCAAGACCCCTGTATTGAAAACTCAAGAGAAAATGGTTGGCTGTTGGTTTTTTACTTCTGGTCCAGTCTCGCTGAGTGCCAAAATTGAAAGAAAGGGATACTGTAATGGTAAGCAAAATGCTTGAAAGTCCAAATGAAAGATTTCATTCATTTTCTTAGCTAATTTTAAGTGATTTTAAATAGTGTTTTTTTGTAATTGTATTAAGTATATAGTATTTTAAAACATGAATAGTGATACATTTTTGATATAAATAATTGATATTTAAATATTTTTAAATGGATGAATAGTTTCCAGTAAAACTCCTGTCTTTTTCTGACTTTGATCCTGTTACTTTAGTAACAAAGAGTGTAACTAGAGGAATGAGAAAATGCCAGCATCTGATTCTAATGTTGCAAAAGAATCTCCAGGATTGTATTGCTCAGAAGAGAGCTACTGGAATATGAAATGCTATTAGACATTCTGATTCCATGCTGGCTTGATATATGCAAATACATGGGACTAGAATGTAGAATATTAACAAACTTAACAGTCAGATTGTTACTGGAACTGCTGTTAGTGAAGGGCCCATTTCCAGCAGTGGATTTGGCTCCTGCTCCAGGATTCTCACTTGTCAGAAAGGAATTCGGTATGGAATGGTATGGTGTGGAGCCATAACGTTATAAAACTTGCCTAATCCATCTGGTGATTTCTTTATGTGCCTTAACATTATTAATTCCTTAAAAGCAAAGGCTTTGTTCTCCTGTTAGGCAGATTTTAATTTGATAAGCACTAATGAGTTTGTTAGTGATCTTTTATACTTAACATAGTCCTGAATCATTATTTGTATGTCTTACTCTAATTTATATAGACACTGGTCATTTACATATCTTTAGAATTGCTAATGTAATATTGCTACATTAGAAAAGTCAATAATGCAATAATTAGAAAATAAGATCTACACAACCTGCAGTGAATTTTTATTTCTCTGGCTTGAATTTACAATATATTTTCCATCAAAGCTTCTGAATTTGTTAAAGTGATGTTGGAACATTTCAGCTATATGGTCCTAATCCATTGTGGTGAGAACTTTTTGAAGAGTCTCTGAATTCTCCCTGTTTTTTTGTTTTCTGTTTTTATTTTTGTTTTTGTTTTTTTTAGGAGAAGCTATTCCAATCTATGCGGAAATAGAGAATTGTTCCTCTCGTCTGATTGTTCCAAAGGCTGCTATTTTCCAAACCCAGACATACTTGGCTAGTGGAAAAACAAAGACCATCCGACACATGGTCGCCAACGTGCGGGGAAACCACATCGCTTCTGGGAGCACAGACACGTGGAATGGGAAGACTCTAAAAATTCCACCTGTTACTCCATCCATCCTGGATTGCTGCATTATCAGAGTGGACTATTCCTTAGCTGTAAGCAAAGCTCTTTAAAAAAAAATGTGTATGATGGACCCTAACTGGTATCATGTTACTGTGCATATGTACAATTGCCTATAAAAATTCCATTTTATTTCAGCATTAACACCAGTTGGGGACTGTATGAAGATTAGTCCCTGTTTTTAATTAAAAAAAAAAAACTGTTCCCCACAGGGGAGTTAATAAAATACCATAAGAAAATTGAGGTGCATTAAGGGATGTTTGCTATATTGAAGACATATCATTAATTTTCTGTAATTATTATGTAAGCCATGTGAACCTACAATGATGCATTTTAAGGACACAGTGCTCTGTCTCAGAGCATTCGCTATATTTTGTGTACTCTTCATTTGGTTTAATCAAGGTAATTGAGAATTGTGATGGGACTGGTGGCAGGTGACAAAAGCATTTGTTTTTATGATAAAAGAAATAAATTGGGCTATCAACTGGAGGTATAACTTATATTTGTTCCTTTCTCTCTTTTATTTTTGGCATATTAGGTGTACATTCATATTCCTGGTGCTAAAAAATTGATGCTGGAACTGCCATTAGTGATTGGTACAATTCCATATAATGGTTTTGGTAGCAGAAACTCCAGCGTTGCCAGCCAGTTCAGTATGGATATGAGCTGGTTGACACTGACCCTGCCCGAACAGCCTGAAGGTAAAATATTTTCGTGTTCTTTCATAATGAAGTTTTACCTAGAAAATACCTAAAAACAGGATATATAAAGCTATTAAGTGCTCAGATGTTAATCAGTACTGCTACTGCAGCTATCTTTATTGCTACTAATAAAAAATCATAAAACATTATTTCTGGGAGGGACTTTGAAAGATTAACTTTATATAGGATGCAGAGCTGCTGATGGTAGATTCAGGAATAAGATGTACATTTCCTAATTCCTATTTGTAATAAGAAAACAATGAAGAATAGTCAAAAGTATGATGTGTTATATATTTTCTGTAGTCATATTTCAGTGATACTTGGTTACCTAGACTCAAGAGACATATCTCTCAAGAGACTCTAATAGAGTCAATATTAGTAGTGGTTTAATAAAAGCAGAATCTATTTTTTATTGTAATATGCATAAAACCTTGCTGTTCAGAGGGAAAGAATGCCGTATTTTTATCTTCAAATTTAGCTGTTTCTTGTTTTTATAAGAGCTAAAAATTGAGATTAATTCTTACGTGGATTTCTTAACTTCAACTTCATTTCTATTTCAGCACCACCAAATTATGCAGATGTGGTATCAGAGGAAGAATTCTCTAGACACATTCCTCCTTACCCTCAACCACCTAACTGTGAGGGAGAAGTGTGCTGTCCTATGTTTGCCTGTATACAAGAATTCCGATTTCAACCCCCACCTCTTTATTCTGAGGTAAGCAAAGCAAAAGAAAATTCGACTTTTATTGTATTACCTTTAAATGATCATTTTTTCTTATCCATTTATTAGAGTGTCTTGCTGACTCATAATTAGTAGGGGATACATATAAATTTGTTTTTACAGTGGTAATAGATTATTACTGATGCATTTGTCAGATTTTTTTACTATTTTCCTTGTGATCTATGGGATCATACACAGTATTGTGGATTGCCTTTAAGGTATGTTATTTGGCCATGGAATACAGAGAACTTTGCCTACTGGGACTTACTAATAATAGGCTTTGACCAACGTGGCATATAACTATCATATAATTAGAAATAGATACTAGAATCATTTTAAAGAATGCTACAACACTGATCTCAGTCCACTCTTTTTTTGCAGGTTGATCCACATCCTAGTGATGTAGAAGAGACCCAGCCTGTTTCCTTCATTCTCTGAACATATTTCAGAAATCACTGTGTTCATCATCAAATTAGAATGTTGATTCTTTTCCTTCTGCCTTTTTGGGAAAGAGAGAGGAAAGATGAACTTAAGAACATAAATGAACATCAAGACTGAAGGCAACAGAAATTAAAGAATGTGAGAAATTTCTAGTGGGCCGACAGGATTGCTGCACAAGTTTATGTGATGGTTTTATATATATATCCCTGTTAAAAAAAAACAGGAGGAAGATGTGCAAAGTCTCAGAATGTAATGCAAGTCCTGATGGTTATACAGTAAGTGAAAGGGTGCCTGTGCTGACCTGAGAGAAAGGAATCTGCAAACAGTGGAAACACGGTGGGAGTTTCCCATGCTGTTTTAAAGAGTGGAATGAAGGCGATATGAACTGAAGGAGTAAAGACTTGATTTTGGAGACGGTAACAAAACAAGGGTGTGCATGAATAGGAAAATGGCCCACTCCAAATACGAAGTGAGACCGTGAGGCTTTCAGGTCTTTCTTCATGATTTCCTACCATGTTCAGGCCTAAAGTCATTGAAAGTATCTTTTCCTGAGATCATGGTCATGTGAGGTCCTAATGAAGAAGTACAGTTTTCATTCTTCAATGGTAAACTAAAATGCAGTTTATAAATTGGCAGCACAGTATTATGAAACCAAGGAAGGGTTTCTTGAAAAGCTTGTCAGTTCAGAGGGGAAAGATGAATTTCAGTGTGAAGACACATTTTGTGGAAGGCTGTACTTTTTACCCACTTTAAGTACTTTAACAGGATCTATGTTTGATTTTTCTCCTATCTTATTTACCTAGGAGCATGTCAGAGAAAGAAGGGAGAGGAAAAAGTTGCATCTGCAGGATGCCTTCATAACGACACAATCCAAAATAAAAGGCCTTTTTCTAACCTACCTCTAATGGGATTATCAGACATGTTTTTAAATCTCTTGGCCTGAGTACTCTTCTTTGGACTTGTTGCTGTTTACAGCAGCAGTGTCATCTCATCTATCACTAAATCTGAACCTGGGCCAAGGGGAAAATTCAGAAAGTTAGCATTAAATGGAAGTAAACATATGTATACCTAAGGGAATGTCAAATACCAAACCAAAAGAAGGTAGGAGTCAGTTTTTTAAAACGATGCAACTTTCATTCCTATCCAGAGACTTAGGTTTACTGATGGCAGTCACTGCATTTGTACATTATTCCAGTTCTTCAGTAATTCTGTTTAAACTGTGATTTTCTTTATTATGTTGGTGCAATATTTTATTATCATTTAACCTCAGGATATTCAGACCAACAGGATTGTGTTGCTGCTAAAAGTCTGAGCAGTGTTTTACTGTCCCCAGCTCCCTTCCTACATGGTCACATGTTCACTTGCTTTTCCTTCCATCTGTTGGTTTTGTGAGCTGAGAGCACTCTGGACACGTAGAAGGGAGCCAGGGATTCCTGTGATAGAGATTTTGGACCAGCAGAGGACTTCGGTTTTCTTCATGTCCTAAGGGTTTGATCTAGAAACCCTGGTGCTTCCCCTGCAGAATACTGTACTTCACTAAACAGAACGATTGATTTTTCTTTCAATCAACATGTTCACCAAAAATAGAAAAGTTTTTCTAAGGTTAAATTTTGTATTTAAGTTTGGCCATTGGATCAGGGAATTTTCTACAAATATGAGGTAAATGTATGCTTTTCACCCTCTGGGCATACCTCTCCTCTCTGTAATCGTGGAAGCATCATCATGCATAGTTCTTTCATTGTAAGCCACTGTTTAAAATCATAGTGCAAAACTGTTAGACCAGTAATTGTGCTACTGAAATTGTAACAAAATGTTATTCCTTGATTTGGTTTTTTAATTTTGCTTTGTCTTATGTGTGTCTTTAAGTACCTATGTGTATTTAAGTGTTGTCTAAACAGTTTTATTTTTACTTTAGAAAAGATCATCTTCAACTGTTTATTGACTTCCAAATTGTAGTTCATGCCTTGTCAAGGCATTGTTCGACTCCATGATACTAAAACATAATGAAAGAAACAAACCCAGTATGGAGAGAGAGAAAGTTGAATTATTTGGCTCCACATAGAAAAGCAGCTACTTAATGGAATCCTTCACTAGGATTGTTCTGTCACCTTTTTTAGTTAAATCATGAAATGTCCCTGTAAACTGAAGTGAAACTAACTTTGTAGGACGTAAGAGAATAGCTAAATGGTGTGACTTGCCTTATTGAACTGATACTGGCATACCTGACCTTAAACATTAGGTTGAAGATACCATTTTATGAATATGAAAAATTCTACATTGAAACAGAAAATACCTAGGAATGAAGATTACAAATTTAGCTGCTGTTATTTGCCTGTTTATTCCCTTCTTACTCTTGTTTAGTTTAAAAAAACAAAAATGTGGCCTTGGAATTTTCATTTTAATGCAGAAATTTTGAAATTGAAAAATGTGCATTTTTTGGTGCACAAAATCCTTCTGTGGGCAAAACTTTTTATGTTTTTGTTTTGCACAATAGGAAACAATAGACAGGAGTTGCATTTTTGATAAGTTAAGTACAAAAGCTTTTTTATTTTTGTTATTAAAAATGTAACAATTTAACCCACAGGAAAAAAAATAAAGATTGTATTTTGTACACTTGTTTGAACCCCATGGGTTCCTTTTATTAATAAAATTATTACACTAAATGCTATGCGTTGCTAGTTTGGTTTTTTGTGTTTTTTTTTTCAAATTTAAATTATTAGAGACCTAAGGGAAGTCAATACCAAAAAAAGGCAAATGTTGCTGCAGTTAAAATCCTTTCTAGGCATGTTACCATGAGGGAAGAACAGCCCTAGAACCTGAGTTTTTTTTATAGTGGGCCCAGTTCCCCAAGGTAGTCTGAATTTAGCCTTCCATGATGAAAAGTAGTTGGGATGAGTAAGGAAACTAAAGCAATATTGGTTAAAAAAGCATATCACTATGTATTCCCAAATGGTAAGAGTTACTCTTTAAAGCCTCCTGAGTTTGAGTGTTTGATTGTCCAGAATCTCCACAGGATCAATTTAGCAGTGTTATATGTAAATTTTCAGTGCCGCAAAAGAAGTAGCACTTGAATATAAATTTTCTCAGCAAGGCAATTTAGTTCTATAGAAGGGTGCGTCTCACAGATGGAACAATGGTGAGCGCACACCTGGACAAGGGAGGGGAAGTGGTTCTTATTCCTGATGCCGGTAGCCCCTACTGATGTGTCATTCTCCAATTGGCTAGGCTTAGACCACACAGTTTAAGCTACTTCCGAGTGGCTATTTTAAAAAGAGCAGGGGTATGAACCAGAGTGGTGAGCTGGGTAGTTTGGTGGGAAGGATGGTTACAGAACAGGTCAAAGCAGGTGACTAGGAGTGACTCAGGTAGCTACTGATTAGAACTGGCAGGAAAGTTGTTTACTGAAACTAGACACAAGGGCATGCAGAGAACCAGGAAGTTAAAACTTTTAAATGGAGAAATAAGAGAGCTGAACAAAACTGACATACTGATTCTCTGAAGAGAAACTTGGAGTTCACTTATCTAACATCAGGTCTCATGGGCACTCAGGGGATCCTTACTAGGACACACTGACCCAGGTAAGCCACCCCTTTCTACACAAACACTCCAGTAGATATGAGCACTGTATTTTATACAAGGAGGATATAATGGTATGTCATTTCAAGAAAACTGCCCAGACCCTCTGTCTTGGAAAATTACCACCTGAACAAAGGAGTAAGAATAAACCCAGCTGGTTTGCTCACCAGTTATTTTAATAGATGGTGTTACATAATAAATAGGTTCTTTCTGTATCCACATTTATAATCAACATAAGTTTAAAAATTTGTCTCATGCGATACTGAGGCAAAATTTATGATTACCATTACAATTTCTGTAGTTTATGTGTATTATGAAATTTAGAACTAGGCAAGACACTGCAAAGAAACTAGAAAAATAGCCCTCACATTACAAATAAGGATACCAAAACCAAGAGAGTTGTAACCCAAGAGTGTGGTCGCTGCTTGCTCTGAAATTTCCTGATTCTGCAACCTTTATAAAAGTGATAGGAACAATTATTGCTTTCATTTACACAGCCTAAGAGTTACAGACCTGGATACCTGGATACTAAGCATATGCTAAATCAAGAGTCTTCAGTGTTTACACTTAAGAGCTCTGCCTCCTGAAAGGACACCAGTTTTTAACTAAATTGCTTTCAAGTGTGTTTAGTTGCCAGAATCTTTTCTTCAACAGAGATTTATGTTTCTACCTTTATATCATGAAATAATTACAGACTCACAAGAAGTTGCAATAATAGTTCAAGGAAGTCCCACGTATACCCATCACCCAGTCTCCCACAGTGATAACTATAGTATATGAGCAAAACCAGGACAATGAGAATACAATTAACTAGAGATTAGATCTTACTTGGATTTTGCCAGCCTTTGTATGCAATCATTTTTCTTCTGTATGTCTTTGTATATAGCTCTATGACATTCTACCTCCTGCAGAAATGCATATCATCACCAGCGCCATCAAGACACAGAACTGCTCCATCACCACAAAGAAACTCCCTTGGTTCATCCCTTTGTACTCACCCCCTCCCTCTCTCTATTTCCTTCCCTCACCCCGGCCTTCCCATCCGTTTTTCATCTTGGTAATTTTGTCATTTTGAGAATGCTGGATAAATGGAATCATTCAGTATGTACCTCTTGAGGCTGGCAGTTTTTTACTCAGTAGAACACCTCTTAAGACACATGCAAATTGCCCTGTGCATCAACAGTTTGTTTCTCTGTATTTTAATGGAGACATTTTAAAAGAAACAGAATTGACTACTTCTGAAATTTTGCACTTTGCAAAGAAAATGTGTAATATTGATAAGCACATGATACCCTTGTAAATATTTTGAGTTTGAGAAAGTTTTATATAGAAAATATGTAAATGGAGATTTATACAAATTTTTAGGGCTAATGTTTAACTTGTCAAATATTCGAAGAATTTTGCCTTTAAATAGAAAGATTACATTATAAATGAGCCAGATAGACCTGTGATGAAATTATACAACAATGAGAAACTATAGTGGGCTATTTATCATATCTACTTCTGAGTCTGATAAATTTTAACATAAATTATCCAGGAAAAAGACTACATTTGCCTTGTGTGTTTGCATATTAAATTGTATGGATTTTTTTTCTTTTTTCTTTTCTGTTTCTTCTTTAATTCCTTCTTTGATACTCCCACTTCTTAATATCTGATGAAATGGAAAGACCACTCAGAAGCTGAGAAAAGTTTTTAACTACATTATATGTGCTTATTCCTAATAAAACAATATTATAAAACATGGGCTTACTTGCTAAGACTATTATTTTTTTCTAGAAAGGAAAACTCCCACTTTATAGAAGCCATTACACTCCAATGTTTCCAAAAAATCAGACTTGAGTCTGTTGGTGAAGAGAAGCAGCAGCAAAATAGAAAGACTGTGACCAGGTAGAAGTGGATAGAAAGGGTTGACTAGTGTCAGCTTCCAGATGTCACTATAACTGAATTCACCATGAACTGTCTCTTTGGTAGAACTTTCTGTGTTCACTGAAGATTGCATCATCCCTGACAAATATTCACAGAACCAAGATGTCTTCCTGAATAGGAAGAGATATGCTTTAGGCAGTTTCTCCCACTGGGAACAAGGCAAGCATAGGTGCTTTCTTCATATATGCAAACACCCGCCACATACATGCACACACAGTATACGTGCACACGCACGTATGTGCTTGCACAAATATTGCTATTTCTTCCTCTCTACTCCCTTCCAGAGCTGAGTCTACTTCAGGTAAGAATTTAAGCTCTGTTGCAAAAGGAAGAAACAGATAATACGTTTCTACTTCCACAGGAATTTACTGAAAGAGAAGACTTTTGCCCCCAGCTTCTCACTAGTTTGCCCCAAACAGTATGAGATTAGTAGAAAGGTATCAGGGAATTGTTATTAAATGAGAAAACGGGGGGCAATATATGCCCTAAATTTATTTTTTTTCTTTTTTAAAAAAGTCACTGCATGGTATAATAGTCATTTCTCCATGCTGCCCCAACCCCATGGATCCTTATTTTAATGACTAAAGGACATAAACTATTCCAGACCAAAACAATAATGATTATTTACAGCTCACACATCCAGTATTTACTATGTTCTTTACAAGTATGCAGTCACTTTCCCATAACATGAAGGTTTCCGTGGTTTTATTTTGCTTTTTAAATTTTAGATGACAAAATCCATCTGAGTGTCCACATGGCAAGTGTTCTATATGTGATCGCTTATTCGTGTTTGCCACCACTGCAAATATTTGGACTTGCCTGAACTGGCTGATGGAGTTGATTCAGTAACATCTAAAGATTTATTGTCTACAGTTAATTAGCTTCTTTCAAAACACAGCACACGAATGCACACACAGACACACAAGGCATGCATGCATGTGCACATGAACACGCACTCACATACAGATGCTGTTTATTGGCTGGAGATTTCACCCCGTGGGTAAGAAAACTCATTAAAAATTTCATTGTTTATACACCTGGGAATCAAGAGAGGGCACATTATCAACATTGATTCATCTCACTACTAGAAGGACACAGAGCACTAGCCTTATTTTTAGTAGTTGCTGTATTGATGGGCAGTAAACACATAAGGAATAAGGAGGAGTCCAGCAAAACAATTCCATATTTCGTACACCTTCAAAATCACTACAGCACAGGAAGCCCGATTCAAAACCGTACTATTAAACTAGAATAGTCCACGGTATAAGATGGATCTAGGATCACATGTGAGCACATCTGAGAAACTGCACTGAGGGTTCACTATGTCTGAGTTTTGCTACAGATCTGTTCTAAAACTTCCAGGAAAGCTGAGGTTATGGAAAAACAACTAAACACTTTCCTAACTTCTTTCTCTTGCTTAAATTAAAACGAAGAAGTATGTGTAAGTATGCATACAGAGGGGAGGAGTGTGATACTCAGCTTAGTCTCTAGTTTCCTTTATCTTCCTTAGTGAAGTGGCATCGTTCATCTGGGATAACACCTGAGGTTCGTCGCCTCACAGCAAGGAAATCAAGGATGCAGACACACAAGGAGTGAGGTTAAGAGCAGAGGTTTAATAGGTGAAAGAAAGAGAAAAGAAAGAGAAAAACTTTCTCTTCTGCAGAGACAGAGGAGCTCCAGACTAGGTCTTCCGGTTCCATGGTGAAATGCACAGGATTTAATACATGAGCTTGAGGAGGTGGTGTCTGATTTATATAGGGGACAAGAGATTGGTCAGACCAGGTGTGCCATTTGCATAAGAAGCTGGCCCACCCACCATAATCTTTTGTTATGCTGATGGGCTCTCTACCCAGACAGCACCATGTTGCCTGGTTTACTGTACACGTGGTTGACAAAGAAAAGGGAAGATGGAGTCCCCATGTTGAACACACCTGTCCTCCAGGTAGCCTTTTCCTATTGGCACAGCTGCCAGCATTCACCCATACAAGCTTCCAGCTTGCTTTTCTGTCAGTAGCTTGATTTTTCAGGCTGCTCTTTGTTAGAAAAGAAATGATTTGGGGGCTGCTTTTTATTAAAAGGGAAACCTTATCGAGGGCTCTCTTAACTTCACTAACTGCCTAAATAATTTCTTTCTAGGTCCTGTATCATTAGGAGAGGACAAAGCCAAAGATTCCTGGTAAACCTCTTAAGAGAACCTCCATGTACAGAGGTGGATTTAAAAGCAAATTTCAATTGTGTTATTTCATCCCTAATTCAACCATCTGGCCCTCTTATATAAATGAGGAATGCTGATTATCACAGAAAACTGTAGCAGCAAATACTTTTATCTCATCTGACATAACAAAAAAGCTTGGTCATGATGTCAAAAGATAACTTATCTCAAACACGTATGGCTGCAAATACCAACAGCTGTTCCTCTAAGAGAGTGGCAGGACTGCATCAGATAAATGCAGTGTTTTTAAGAAAATTTATCTCATTTTACATAAAGCCTTTTTAAGACAACCAGAATTATTCTCCCAGAACAAAATAAAAATAATTCCCTCTGCTAATGGGAAGATGTTTAAAACAGTGTCTACATTGAATAGGGAGACTTCTAATGGTCTCAAACTTGCTACTGAACACAACAGGGAAGTCTCCTGGGGAGAACTAAGTTGGTGGAAGCCAGGAAACCCACATGTTAACCTTCTTTGTCCAGCCTTGGCCAGCCAGAGACACTGGGTCTTTGAACTTCAGCATTGCCTGACTGGTTCCAAGATAAACAGTACCTTCACTGACTCCATGGCAGCTGCTGGACAGAGCTGAAATGTGTCATCTTGCCCCAAGTCTGGTCTAAGCCTGGACACTTGAGCACTTGTCTTGCTCACCCATTGCCTCCCCTGGGCTGGGTGACCCACACAGAGGACTGGGCCTGTACTGGGAGGAAGCCCTTTCCAGACCAATGGAAACCCAAAGCCTCAATTCCAACACCAGGAACCCCAAGGGAAGGAAGGTACAAGAAATTTCTTAGAGCAAGGAATAAATCAGAAATGGGTGCCATCAGCAGAAATGAGGGCTGCATATATTAGATAAGTTCACCAAGAGGAAATTGTCCTTTTTGTAGGTTTGTGTGCCCGTGTGTGTGTGCATGTGCATGAAGGGAGGGAGGATTGGAGTTTTCTTTGCATCTGATTTTTGTAAAGGAGCTTTATGCCTTAAGACCTAAACAATCCTGAAGCCTGTTCCTCTCTTCCTGCCCAGCCAGGGACCTGATGCCCTGTGCAGCAATTCCCTGGCCTTCCCCAGGGGACCAGCTTGTCCTGGTTTTCCCAGGGTTTCCCCAGGTGTAGCACTGAAAGTCCCCATCCCAGGACCCCCCAGTTCCAGGTAAAGTGGTGTGGCTGATCACGTTCCCCTCATGCCTTCCACTGGGGCAACCCTGCTCCCCACCTCCACAGACACCAGCTGTCGTCCTCCAAAAAGCTTCCGTCACCTGCTACCTTCTAGCACTAAATTCCTCCTGCTGGCACTCAACAGTCCCCATGCAGAGTGTGTTCCCAGATATGAACAAAGACACAGGGATGGGGCCAGAAACCTCAGGCCCCTTTGGCCATTGGCACTTAGATGGCATCCCCCAAGGAGCCTAGCAGTTCAGCTGGTTCAGTCCCCATCTCCCCCATTTCAAATGTTCTCTTTTTTCACATTCTGTGTGGAACCCCAGTCTACCCCAGATCTGCCCACAGGGTCTTCTGGAGACCGAGGCCTGGCTCTGGATTAGAGGTCAGTAGACCACGGACACTTTTGCATGCCATTTCCTTTCAGGACTTGTGGTTTGTGCGCAAGCATCCATGGTCAGAGGCCACAGACATGCTTTCTCAGGCTGTCTCTGATTTTCTGCTCTCTCTGTCTCTCTCTCTCTGGCCTACAAATAAATGATTTCCCAAGAGATCTGGGTCTCTTTCTTCTTCCTGCAGCTCTGTCAACAGTGGCCTGGAGCCAGTTAAAGCAGGCCCTTCTCACCGTCTAATCCCAGGACCAGGACCAGGTGGTATGCTCATCATATGAGGAGTAACTGCAGAGGAGGGTGATGGGAATATGCTCAAAGGTTGCCCAGAGCAGTCTCGAAATGACCCTCAGAGCCTGTGGCTTCGTCTTCTTATATCTTCACTGGTGAAGAGTCTTTATCCTTTGAGACTGGATTTGATGCTTTGATAATACCTAAAGCTCATTCAGAAACAAGTCTGGAGAGTACAGCTGAGGGCTGGGCTGGGTGTAGCACTGATGAAACCAGGCAGAGCAGAGATGAAGGACAGCAGCAGAGGTGAGAAACACATCTGACAGGTAATACTGAACTCATGTTTCACCTTGCCTGGGTGTTCCCAGGCATCGTCAGCCTGTGGAGGTGAACTGGGTTTATTAGCAATAAGATCTCCATATTGCTGACTCTTAGCCAACTTTATCTTGAAAAATCTCAGATTCTCACCAAGTCCCTCTTCTACTCCCAAGAATTTCCTGGAAGTCCCATGAGTAAGTCAATCCCCACTACCCCCTAGCATCACCTCTAATGCGCTGAAGTCTTCACAAACCCAGACTGGGATTGATTTGGGGGAAGTGAAGAAGAATGATGTGTTTTATTTTATATTTTATTTTATTTTATTTTATTATTTTTTAAGACAGAGTCTCTCTCTGTCACCCAGGCTATAGTGCATGGCGTGATCTTGACTTAATGCAACCTCTGCCTCCCAGGTTCAAGCAATTCTCATGCCTCAGCCTCCCTGAGTAGCTAGGATTCAGTCATGCACCACCACGCCCAGCTGATTTTTTTTTTTTTTCAGTAGAGACAGGGTTACACCACGTTGGCCAGGCTGGTTTCAAACTTCTGGCCTCAAGCAATCCACTGGCCTCAGCCTCTCAAAGTTCTGGGATTACAGACATGAGCCACTGCACCCTGCTGATGTTATATTTTCTGTTGTAGAGGCTCCCCACGAAAGAAACAGCTTCTTGTGCTCCACCCTATTATCTTGTTTTTAAAGAAACTGCTATTTTCACTTTTTTGTTTGCAAATTTTCCTTTGGGTAAGACTCAGAGGTACAATCTATCTTGGAACTGGGCTGCTGACAAAAATCAGGTGACCCAGAGTCTCACCTCCCTCTGAACACTAAAGCTCTGGGATTGAGCCAAGTTTAGCTTCCCTGGCATCCTCTTACCTTAGGATGGGTCTTCCCAGAACCGGAATGTCCCCAACCGTTTTCCAGGCATCAACATACATCACTGAGCCCTGGCTCAGAGTCAAGCTGGGGTCCCCTTCATCTACACCCTGGTGGTCAGACAGTCTTGGAAAAGTGACTGCAGGAGGGGCCTAACACCAGCTCTCCGAGAGGACCCAAGCCCAGACAGCCGATGGCCCCTGCTGAGTGAGAGGCTGCGTAGAGGGGCACCCCAGGCCATCCTTATGTTTTTATATGAAACACCTAGGGCCTGTGGGCCAGGAGCCAGGAGGCTGATATATCTTGCTGAGGAGGAAGAGCATCTTAGCTGTGGATCACTGCATGGTGAAGGCAGGTCCGGGAGAAGTCATAATGGGGGTCCCCAGGCCACTAAGGGAAAGCACAGGATCACCTACCCAGGTGTCAACAGGGAGAAAACTGGGCACTCAGTGTGCCCCTGGGCTTGCTTTAAACTTTGCCTAACTTCTCACTGTCAATTCTGTAGCCATCTGGGCTTTGGACCCCTACTTGGACAGAAAAGTGTTAGGAATGCAGTGTGCTTGCAGTAAATCTGGCCAATACCATTTTTCCTGTCTCCTTATCACCTATTTGGCTGGGGTTGCGGGGCTCAATATCTAAGTGAGCTTTTCCTATAAAAAGCCTCCATGTGTGCTTAGTATGGAGACTCGGAAGCCCAGGGAATTTTTATATTTATTACAGAGAAAGGCAGGCATCCATTCTGTGTGTTTCCATTAACACAGACTGGCAATTAATGTGTTTGGTTCAAAAGCCTTCAAACATTTGTACATCCATTTGCACGTTTAAATGGCTCTGTATAACAGTCAAGCAGGTGGTTAACTATATGTATATTAAATTCATAGAGAAACTGGTAATTTTCAATTATAATTGTCAGTTCACAGTTTACATGATAAGAATTTTTTGAATAGACCCATTAGCTGATTTTAGTTAGCCAGGGTTTTTATAAATCATGGTTTATTTGCTTATTCTACTTATAAAAGAGAAATTTTCAGTATTCTCACATGAATCAATAAATATTTACTTTGGTCTTTATTCTGCTCAAATGCCAAGTTTGACAATGGATGAAATATCAGTGGGTCTTCTTAAACAGCTGTTTGAATGCGGCTGTTTTATTAGTTGTTTTGTTTAGTATTATTACCAGGATAATGGTTTAAAAGTTTTATTCATTTGCTATTAATTTGCTTTTTTATAAATAAAGTCAAAATAGGACTGAATCGCAGTTCCTTATAATTTTACAATGTATTGTACTTTCCTGGTAATATGTTTTGACAATAGAAACTTCCAAGCCAGTGAAAAGCTGTCCCATTTTTCTAAATGATATCCTCTAAAGCAAAACTCTAAAATATATAGCACTAACTTGTGCGTAATAAAATTTGATGATTTTGTTACTGTGGATAATATTTCTCTTTCCTAGGCAACAGAAATAATTTAAATGCCTCTCATTTGGCTTTTACAGCACAAAAGGCAGTGTGAGACACCAGATCTCTGGAGACGAATGCTGAACTGGTATTGAGAAGAGGAATGCCATTCTGAGAAATACCTTCAACATTCTCCACCTTGTAACTCGCTCAGGTCTATTCCTGGATTTCCCCTTTTCAAAAATGATCAAGCAGGGCTAGGCACGGTGGCTCAGGCCTGTAATCCAGGCACTTTGGGAGGCTGAGGCTGGTGGATCACTTGAGATCAGGAGTTCAAGACCAGCCTGGCCAACATGATGAAACTCAGTCTCTACTAAAAATACAAAAGAAATTAGCCAGGTGTGGTGGCAGGTGCCTGTAATCTCAGCTACTCAGGAGGCTGAGGCACGAGAATCGCTTGAATCTGGGAGGCAGAGGTTGCAGTGAGCTGAGATCATGCCACTGCACTCCAGCCTGGGAAACAACTCCAACACACACACACACACACACACACACACACACAAATCAAGCAGGAACTTGCCATCACCAAGGCATGTAAAGAGAACTAGTGGAAGATTTTCAGGTAGTTTTCAAAAGCTCAGAACTCCGCCTGATCTCTGTGGAAGCTACCTACCCTGTCTGTAACTGGAAGTTTCAACATCCTTGACACCCTTCTTCTTCAGTCCCTTCTGTCTCAGCCATCTTGGCATGGACTCTTTAAACAACATAAGAAACAGAAGCCATTTGCTTGAGTCCCTCAATCCATTTCCTGTGGGTCCAGCCAGATTTTTTCACACTGAAGGGAAGGACTAAGTGACCGAACATGGCTGGCCCCCACTACCACAACTGATGTCTTTAAGACAGTCACTCAGAGGCAAGACCTGGAGAAGAATCTCTCTGCCATTACTAAGCTACAGATGAACAGATAATGAAATAAAACACTAAAAAGACATATTTTATCTCAGATCTTAGGAAAATATTACAAACCACTTCACACAAACATAAAGTTGTTAACATTCTCATTTAAAGGTAATCCTATCATGATTCTCTCCTGTTAGTCCCTCAGTAAAACGTATATGTTGAGTGTCAGAAAGCTCTGACTCTGACTTAGCATTGATTGCCTACTCTACTCTACTTATGAAGGTTTAAGTGATTAAAAAGCTTTCTCTCTTCATTTGAATCTATTGATGTTATCAAATGGGACACTGCAGGAAAAAGTGCAGTGCTATTCTCAAAATAAATGTTTACAGGCAACTGAAGAACATTTCTTGGAAAGAAAGATAGGGATTTGTTATTTAACCAGAGAAAAGCAGATCAAGTTGGAGAATTTAAGAGGCAACACCAAACAGAATGAGAGACTTGGCTGCAACTCTTGGCCACTCAGGTTATACAACCTCAGGCATGTCATTCAACTTCTCTAAGTCTTAGTTTCCTTGTCTGAAAAATGGAAATAACAATGCAATCTCTGGCTGGGCATGGTGGCTTACCCCGGCAATCCCGGCACTTTGGGAGGCTAAGGTGGATGAATCACTTGAGGTCAGGAGTTCAAGATGAGCCTGTCCAACATAGTGAGACCCTGTCTCTACTAAAAATACAAAAATTGGCCAAGTATGGTGGTCAAGCATGCCTATAGTCCCAGCTACTCAAGAAGTTGAAGCAGGTGAATTACTTGAACCTGGGAGGCGGAGGTTGCAGTGAGCTGAGATAGCACCATTACACTCCACCCTGGGTGACAGAGCAAGACTCCATTTCGGAAAGAAAAAAAAAATAGTACAATCTCAATGGTTGTTTAGAGAAATCATGGAGTCACATCCACAAAGCCTAGATCCCCTAAAGTATGAAGCTATAATGTGTGTTCGTTAAATGTTAGAGGAAAACCTAGAAATGTTACAGTATTCATCACTTCAACAATGAGATGAGTTAAATTTCATCTCAGAGAGATTAAACATCTACACCCCTTCTCTGTCCGTCCCTGATCTGCCCCACTACTGAACAATTCCCAAAACTAACCTTCTCTCCTTCCCCCACAGCAGTTCTGAAGGCCCTGTGGGTCTACTCCATAGACCCTAGTGGCAGACTTCTACCAACCAGCCATGGCAGTACTGTTCAGGAGAGAAGGTAGGGGAGGAAACACTGGGGAAAGCTACTTTTCCATATATTTATAAAAGGCTTCAGCACCCATCAGTGAAGGTCAAGGCATTGACAGTAGGTGATATGCTATTAGTGCTGGATAGAAAAGAAAAAAATGGCACAATGGTCACTGTACAGATAGAAGCATTCCTGAAGGCAAAATTTTAGCTTTTTAAATAGCATTTTTCATAATTATATCACTTTAAATATGATTCTTTCCAGGTCAACAAAGTCTCGATCCCATTCCTTTTGAGCTTATTGTTGGAATGTTTTGGGAATAAACATCTAGGCATAAGTCGATTCTTTGCATTTCGGAGTCATAGAAATTTTGCATTTCTTTTAATTTTTAAAACTACAAAGTTATTTCTAATTTTAAAAATAAGAATAAAATAAAAACACTCATATTCACCACCATCCATATTTTTTCACCATCCATATTTTGCTTGATCTAATTTAGATGTTTCTAAATATAAAAATAAAACCTTGGCCGGACACAGTGGCTCACACCTGTAATCCCAGCACTTAGGGAGGCCAAGGCAGGTGGATCACTTGAGGTCAGAAGTTTGAGACTGGCCTGCCAACATGGTGAAACCTTGTCTTTACATATTTACTGACCTAATGAAAAGTCAGACAGTGCAAGTCTACCTGACCTTGAGCTGCTCATAAACAGAAGGGTTGGCATCATGCCCACTGTTGGCACCACCAAGAACAAAGTCAGCCCTTGGTAATAGAGGGCAGGCCATTCAGAGCTTGTCAGGAAACCTACACTCCTCTGTGGCTCTCTCACAAGTCTGTTCCTTTTGTGGCCACTATGAGGAAAACTGGTCAGAAGGTGTTTACAAAGGCTCTTGTCAATAATCCCAGGGCTCCCTTGCCTGCTTCTTGCACGAATAAAGATATCAGAAATCCCCACTGTCTCAGCCCTGAAACAGCCTTTTTGGTTAAAGCAACCCTCCATGCTTTGATTCGATACTATCCAATAGTCACAGCTGACTTAGGAATTCCAGAGCTTTGCAACCTTGAGAAATCTATAAAAATGGAGTACATCTCATTTTAAGAACAAAAGTAAGGGATAATTTCAATTAATCAATTTAAAAACAGATGCAAGTGCATACCTCTAAGACTACAAAGTAAGATCACAGAATACAAAAGAAGGAAGTAAATCTCTTCATGGATTCCCAAAATACTCCCAATGTATTCATATCCCTTTGTATTAAATCATCTGAAAACTACTTTCACATTAAGACTCTCACTTAAAACTTAGGTAGAACTGATTATTCCCAATTTATGGAAGACGAAACTGCGGTTCAGAGTGGTTATGTAACCAGAGTAGGAGACGGCGATTTAAGCTCAAAGAAAGAGAAACTCCATGCCACATAACTTGCAGGATTTCCCAGAAATACTGAGAGTGTTCTCCTACTTGATCATCAAAGTAAGCAACTTCTCTTATGTATCTCTGCCTGCCTAGAGCCTAATTGTTAGCTCAGAAAATATTTGGTGATTTAATGAATGATTTTAGTGACTGTATCCTTAGCCAGTCTCTAAAAGTCATTCCTTTGTTTTAAGGCTTTTGGTTGATCCTCCCAGACAGTCTCTCCTCAGGGTTTGACTCGCAGCAAATCATTTGCTACTGGACAGGAATCCAATGAGCCCTCTTCTCTCTTTCCCGTATGTGACTCAATTCAGCAATATCTAATCTTTCAAAATATCTCACATCGCATCTCAGAGACATGTCCTTTGAGATGTGAATAGTCAACTAAGTCAGGCCATCAGAATGTTGTAATACTATGGCATTAACAGGTAGGCAATTAGATGAGTCACTGAGCTATTATTGGCTGACATCTGAGCTCCTTTGCCTGATCATCAGGTCCTGGATGGGTGGTAGTCATACATAACTGAAAGTCAGCTGCAAGACAACTTCTTGGCTTGCCTGTAAGAAATCCCTTCCTGTTGGATGGGTCCATGAAGCTGCTTCTGTACGTGAAACCTGGTGAAGGAGAGAGATACGATCTTGGTTCCTTCCTCCAGGGAGGATACCATTCATAGAGTCAGGCAAACTGCTCCTGAAAGACCCTCCCTTACTAAGGACTTTGCAGCTACAGTCCAGCACCTGGGCTTATTTCTGTCAATTTCCAGCTTTGTCACTTTTGGTGAGTCATAGCAATTTTCTGAGCCTCAGTTTCCACATGTACTTAAGAAAAAAAAAAGAGAGGGATTATAAGGCCACTTTTGCTCATTGGGTTGCCATGAAATTTAAAGGAAAGAGTTTGTATGGAAAGGCTGATAACCCAGTGCTTGACACATTATATGCTTTTGACAAATGTCTATTATTTATTATGGAATTTTTCAAATTTAATGGATTGCCCGGCAAAGATATGCTACTTAGGCCAGGCACAGTGGCTCACACCTGTAATCCCAGTACTTTGGAAGGCTAAGGCTGGCAGATCACTTGAGGCCAGAAGTTTGAAAGCAGCCTGGCCAACACGGCAAAACCCCATATCTCCTAAAAATACAAAATTTATTTGGGTGTGGTGGTACACACTTGTAGTCTCAGCTACTTGAGAAGCTGAGGCAGGAGAATCACTTTAACCCCAGGAGGCGGAGGTTGCAGTGAGTCGAGATCGCACCACAGCACTCCAGCCTGGGCAACAGAGCAAGACTCTGTCTCAAAAAAAAAAAAAAATCTGCTATTTATCACTTAGACAACATCAAGTAGCATGTGTAAGACATTTTTGCTCTTTCCAGGCTCATAGAATCTGAGCTCTAGGAGTGACCTCAGAGAACCGCCAGAGAGCACTTCTCCCTTAAGACAAGAGGAAGCAGAGGTCCAGAGGGGTGGCAGTGTCCATGTCACATTAGTGACATGCCAGGATTAGCATTTGGCTCACCCTAAGAATAATTTCTTATATGCTGTCACTCTTATAAATCTAAGTACTAAACTCTTGAAGAGTTTTAGCATAAATTTCTGATAGGCAAACCATAAGAAATTTTAAAAAGAGGGGGCATTCCAGGAATGTTTGGGGATAGAGAATGTACACATGTCTTAACTTTCTTTTGAGACATATTGTTTAATCGTATTTTAATCCAGTATTTCAAACCAAGGAGCTTTATGACTTGATGACATTGTTGAAGGTGTGAGGGGGGGTGGTGATTCCTCTGTAAAAATGCTTCACTGAGACAGGTGTGAGTATTAGAACCTTTAGATGTCATGCTGCCTTCTCTCATACCGCAGTGTGACCTGAATTACAACTGTCCTGCAGAGAGGAACCTCAGCTGGAGACCTCAGGGTTTGCAGGTCCCTTGCCCTCATATGGAGATACTGCCTCCATGGGGACAGGGGTTATGCCTGGCTTCTCTACTACTGCATTTCCACAGCCTCAAGCAGTGATGTCCCACAGTAAGTGGTCAAAAATAATTGCTGCTGTTGTTGCTGAGAGGCAAGTTTTAGAATAGAAGACACTTATTAAGCGTTTAATCTCATCGTAGAACTTAATAGGTCAACAAGAACAAAAACAGCAACAGCAAAACGAACAGAAGAAAACTTGGCTCACCAAGTCTGGACTCTGTCCTCTGTTCTCCAGGCTGCTGAGTTTGTCCATCTGCCTTGGCAGATCTAGGTAGCATAATTGTTTGGGTGTGTCATGCCAGCCTGTTGCTGGGTGTCATGCTATCTTCTAGGAATTCACATAATGAATGAACAGGTTTTGGAAGAACACCAGCTTGTTCTCAGACTTCCTTTTCTCTTGTTGTTTTCAGAATTCAGGTCAGTTTCTATCTCCACATCTTCCTATCACCTGTTACTGGATTTCAGCTTTGGTTTTCTCCATGGGACATAGCACAGACATTGTCATTGGGTCACCATCTGATTTAAATCACTTCTTGTCTTACTGTGAAAGATCAGTTTGTCTTACACAACAGAAGGAATTGGTGTGGAGTCAAGGAACCTGGGCACCTGTCCCTTTGGGAAAGGGGTTAAGTCTTTAAAAAGGAAAACAAAGGAAGAGAACTGGAGAGCAAAGGCAGCAGCACATTGTTTACGGGAGACATGGATTCCAATTTTTAAAAAATCTGCATGTTGGTGTCACAGCAATTTTGTCTTTATGTTCATGGAGAAAACATATCCTGTGGTCAAGATAGGCTTCAGATGGGAGGGGAAGAAGGTGTGGAAGAAATCAGTGGGAATTTCTAGATACTTAAAAGATTAACTTGTTCTCAAGCTTCTTGACGATGGTGTTTTGGTTTCATTATTTCCCAGCTCATTGCTTCAAGCTCACCCTTTCTGGCTGCAGGCTGAATGTGTTGGAACGAAGTTATTCTCATGGCTTCTGGAGCCAAGTTCCTCATGCAAAAATATTTATTGAGTGTCTTGTGTATGGCAGGTACTGTTCTAATTGCTGCAGGGACCAGAACAACGAAGGAGCTTTCAGCCTCTTGGGGAAAGGACAGACAATAAATAGATGAACAAACAAATGAATGGGGAAAATACATACAAGAAATAGATGAACAGACAAACAAATATTTCAAGTAGTGCATGACACAATGAAGAAAATACACAAGGGAAGGGGAAGGGAGTGGAGGCTGAGGGTGGTCTCCTTTGAAGAGGACCAGGGAAAGCCTCATCAAAGCACAGCATGTGAACTGAGATAGGGATGATTACGAGAAGCCAGCCACCAGAGGGCCAGAGGAACGGTCTTCTCGGCAGAAAGCAGGTGCAAAGATTCAAAATGCAAAAGAGCTTGGCGGAGCGCACTGGACAATAAGAAATGAGGAGAGGTGCTACTCTCTATTTGCAAAGGGGAAAAGAATTAAAGCTAATTTTTAAAAAATGAACACCATGGTTAGGCGGGTTGGCTCAAGCCTGCAATCGCAGCACTTTGAAAGACCAAGGCAGGTGTATCAGAAGGTCAGGTGTTTGAGACTAGCCTGGCCAATATAGTGAAACCCCATCTCTACTAAAAATACAATTAGCCAGGCATGGTGGTGGGCACTGTAGTCCCATCTACCCAGGAGGCTGAGGTGGGAGAATCACTTGAACCCAGGAGGCAGAGGTTGCAGTGAGCTGAGATCATGCCACTGCACTCCAGCCTGGGCAAGAGAGCGAGACTCCGTCTCCAAAAAACACAAAAAACGAACACTGTGTAAAAAAAGTGAGTGCTATGGCTTTCAGAGGTTACACAATTCCTGCAGTCCCATTGACTGACAGTGTTCACAAACAGTTTTTCCAAACCATCTTTTGGAATTATCTTCAGAGGCAGACTCTAAACTGTACATGAAAACAAATGTGATGACACTCTCAGTGGAATCTCCTTTTTGACGGCTGCAGAATAACTCAGTCTGATCCCTCATTCTTCATTTGATTTGGCTCTGCACAATGACCGGTGCTGTGTAGAAGCTAAAGTTTAAGAATTTTCTGGATGTAAGTTATTCTGCTGCAGGGCTTTCAGGGAATTCCCAAAGTGTTTGGAGCACTAGCAGCAGGGCTGGGTTAATGGGAAATTTCCCATCCAATCTGCTCGGAAGGAGTCCAGGCCCATATGCCTGGAACAGGTTGGGAGGCTTGGTGATCATGTCAGACCCATAATACACACGATTTGCCTGCAACTTAAAAACCACTTTCTACCATTCCACAAATAATCCACCATCAACTTCCACCTAACCTATTCATTCTATGAAGTATAACAGAATTTAATGGGCAACTGCTCTTTGTTGAGCTAAGTAAGACAGCACAATTACACTCAGTCCAGGGCCACACCTTGAAAGGTAGAGACACAGACTTGTTGCTCTTAATTAAGTCCAAGGGAGGTGTCTGGGAAACTCCCTTGGGAAAGAATGACTTTGACAGGAAGTGGCATTGGTATTTTATGGCAGAGGATGCCTCTCTATCTAATTTAAAGCTTCTTTTCTTTTGATTAAAAAAAAGGTCTTTAACAAAATTGTAGGAGGATAAGTCATGGGCTGTTATGGACTAAGTTGTACCCACCTCCACATACTTGTGGAAGTCTTAGCCTCAAAGTGTGACTGTATTTGGAGGTAAGGTCTTTAAAGGGGTAAAGTTAAAATGAGGTCTTTTTGTTTTTTGAGATGGAGCCTCGCTCCGTCACCCAAGCTGGAGTGCAGTTGTGTGATTTTGGTTCACTGCAGCCTCTGCCTCCTAGGTTCAAGCAATTCTCATGCCTCAGCCTGCAGAGTAGCTGGGATTACAGGCACCCACCACCTCACCCAGCTAAATTTTTGTATTTTTAGTAGAGACAGGGTCTCACCATGTTGACCAGGTTGCTCTGGAACTCCTGATCTCAAGTGATCCACCCACCTCGGCCTCCCAAAGTGCTGGGACTACATAAATGAGGTCTTTAGTGTGAGTTTAATCCAACATAATTGGTGTTCTCATAAGAAGAGGAGATTTGGACACAGACACGCACCCAACAAAAGATACGTAGAAGACCACCATTTGCAAGCCAAGGAGACAGGCCTCAGGTGAACCTGCCCTGCTGACACCTCGATCTCAGCCCTCCAGTCTCCCGAGCTGTGAGTAAGTAAACACTTGTTTCAGCCACCCATTCCATGGTACTTTGTGCTGGAAGCCCTAGCAAACTAATATACCAGTTCTTCTAAATGGTATGTTTGGGTGATAAAAAATTTCAGAAGTTCTTTCTTCCTCAATGGAGGCTAAAATAAAAGCCATAAGCATTTTCCAGGTTGACTCCAATTTGCCCTCTTGTTTTGAAGGGAACATTTTGTTTTGAAGTGAGCGTGGTCAACAAACAAACCAGGCACAGAGGAAGGCCCGAGCTCTCATGTGCTAGCATGGCTGAACCCATTCCACAGATTCATTTATGCCTGCAGCTGTGGAATTTAAAATCCACATTGGATCCCATCCTTCACATCAATGTAGGAGGAAGAGCACAGCACCTTCCTTTGACTGTTCCTGGAATACCCAGTAGGTGCAAAAGGAAAGTCTTAGAACAAATGATAAAAACCAGTCATATACTGGTTTATTCCAGCCAATTCCCCTATTACAGAGCATAGGAATATGACTTGGACTCTGTTTCTGGAACTCAACAAAGTGATAAAATCCATGATCTTTATTCAAATACAAAGAAACCTTGAGATTTTTACGACTCCATCTGCCTCCTGGCATAAGAGTCACTGTGGAAATCAGTCTCACACTTCAGCCTCCCTGACCTGTGGCAGACGCCACTGCATTCCTACAACCAAGTGGCCAGTAAAGATGAAAGCGATTCTTTTGTCTGAGGAGCTGGTCATGGGAGCATATCAACCACGACATGCCCTCAGGTAGGAGCAGGATTGCCAAAGAATTAAAAATGTGTGTGTGATGCGTGTGGTATGTGGGTGTGGCGTGGTATGTGTGTGAGAGGGTATGTGTGTGGTATAGGGTGTATGTGATATGTGTATTGTATGTGTATTGTGTGTGTGGCCTAGTGTGTGTGTGATGTGTGTGTGGTTTGTATGTATAATATGTGTGTAGAGTGTGGGTGTGTGATTATTGGGGGACTCAGTGGGTTTGTGGTATGACTGTGGTATGTGTGTGTGTCATGTATGGTGTAGGGTTTGTGTAGTGTACATTAGGTATGTGAGTGGTATGGGTGATGTGTGTGTGGGGGGGGTGCAGGATGATGGGTGCAGTGTAGTGTGTGTGGTGTATGTATGTGCACTGTGGGTGTGCGTTGTATATGGTGTGATGTGTAAGTGTGTGTGGTGTATATGGAGTGTGTGTATGTATGTGTGGTGTGTATATGTGTGCACTGTGTGTGGAATGCATGTGTGGTGTGTATATTGTGCACACATCCACATATGTGCAAAATATGTGACTTACATACATGTAAATCAGGAGGACACAGGCATGGTTGTCTTGCTACTCTCCAGGACATTCTTTCAGCTGGTAAGGGGGGGGTATATGTTGTGTATACAGGAGGGAAGTGTATGTGCTGTGTGTGCTGTGTATAATGTGGCTGGTGTATGTCATATACATGTATGTGGTGTATATTGGGTGTGTGGTATGTATGGTACATATTGTGTGTGTGTGTGGCATGTGGTACAGGTGATGTATGTGTGTGTGGTGTGTGTGGTATGTGGTGTGTGTGGTGTATATTGGGTGTATGTGTGGCATGTTATGTATGTTATGTAGTATGTGTAGTATGTGGTGGGTATGGTGTATATTGGGGTGTGTGTGGCATGTGTAGTGCATGTAACATGTGTATGTAATATGTGTGTATGTGGTGTGTGTATATGTGGTTTGTATATGGTGTGTGTGTGGCATGTGTGGTGTATATGATGTGTATGTGTGGTGTGTGGTAAGTGGTGTGTGTGGAATGTGGTATATGTAAAATGTGTAGTGTATATGACGTGTGTATGTGGTGTGTGTGGTATATATTGGGTGTGTGTTGTGTGGGGTGTGGTGTATATAACGTGGTGTATGGGATGTGTGTGAATGTAGTGTGTGTGGTGTACAGTGGGTGTATGGTGGTGTGTGTGGTGTGTGGTGTTTGTATAATATGTGGTATATGTGATGTGTGTGTATGTGGTGTTCATGTTATATATTTTGTGTGTGTGTGGTGTGTGGTGCATGTAAGATGTGTGGTGTAAGTGATGTGTGTGTATGTGATGGGTGTGTGATGTATGTGATGCACGTGTATGTGGTGTGTATGGTGTGTGGTGTGTTTAGTGTATGTGGTATGTGGCTTATGTAACGTGGTGTAGATGATGTGTGTGTATGTGATGGGTATGTGGTGTATGTGATGCATGTGTGTGTGGTGTGTGGCATATGTAACGTGTGGTATATGTGATGCATGTGTATGTGATGTGTGTGGTGTATGGTGTATGTTGGGGGTGTGTGGTATGTGACATATGTAAGGTGTGTATGCGATGTGTGTGTGTATGTGATGGGTGTGTAGTGTATGTGTGTTGTAAGGGGGTGGCTGCTCACACTCAGAAGCTCTCCATTGTCCCCTTCCTAAGGAGGGCTATACACCAGTTGCCCAGGGCAACTCCCTGAGTGCCCTGCCAGCCCGCACTCTCCCTCAGCTGGGGAGCATAAGGCAGAAAGGGAAGGGGAGGTGGGAAGAACCTGGGGGACAAAGGGCCTTTGTTGCCCTTTCTCACTCAGGCACAGTCTGGGGAAGACTTTGGCCACAGCTCACACTAGAAGGCTGTTTACCAGACCCGCTGGAGCCTCTGAAGGGCAGCAGCCAGCTCACACCGCATGCCCTGGATGGCCAGAAGGCAGAGGAGACCACAGAACATACGAGTGGGGCAAGAGGAAACCATCTATCAACAAACAGGGACCAGAGCAAATGAAGTTACAACATCTTGCTCACGCTCTTGAACAGCCAGGAGGTGAGTCTCCCTTTGCTGTGCTCAGCACTGGCTCTTAGTTCCAGGGGAAGTTGTGGATCATCTCAAGCCTGAACTTTACACTCTGATGACTTGACCTCATGATAAGGTCTTCAAGCGCTGTGCAAACTAAAGGGACAGACTTGTTGACATGGATCTGATCAGAATGTATTACCATGGGAATCAAAACCAGATCAGTTTGACAACCACTCTGTGAGTCTCTACTAAGGATTAGGCACTGGGTTAGGTGCTAAGTACTCAGGAACAAATAAGACAAGGTCACTGCCTAAGAGAATTTCACCATTTCATCCAGAAGATGGGAGCATAATCTTGAGATTAGGTGGAATAATGCCCAGGGTGCCTGAGGATTAACCCAGGAGTTTAAGGAAAGCTTCCCTGGTTAATGCCTATAATCCCAGCACTTTGGAAGGCCGAGGTGGTGGATCACAAGGTCAGTTCAAGACCAGTCTGGCCAAGATGGTGAAACCCTATCTCTACAAGAAATACGAAAATTAGCCAAGTATGGTGGCAGGTACCTGTAATCCCAGCTACTAGGGAGGCTGAGGCAGAGAATGGCTTGAACCTGGGAGATGGAGGTTTCAGTGAGATGAGATCACACCACTGCACTCCAGCCTGGGCAACAGAACAAGACTGTCTCAAAAAAAAAAAAAAAAGAAAGAAAGAAAGAAAGAAAAGCTTCCTAGAGAGGATCATGCCTGAATTCATACCTGAAAGATGAGTAAGACCTGGCCTGATGATGACAGGTAAAGAGGAGAATCCCAGGAGGAGGCAGGATTGCATAAATAAAGTTGTGGAAACCTAGATCCCTAGAGCGTGTGGGGAACTGCCAGCAGCTTGGTCTTACAGGAGCACAGCACATGAGGTGAACAAATAAAGGGGCTGTGGAGTCAGTAGACAGGTCAGAGCATGGGAGGAGTGTTCAGAATAGCAGTTTAGGGTATTGGTGAGACTGAATTGTGGCAGGTAAGAAGACAGCTAGAGGGCATGGGAACTTTCTGGGTGACAAAGGTAGCAAACCCGTTCAGGTTCACCTGGATACAGTGGAGCACTAGACTGCTAGAACTGATGGCTCAGTTTCGATGTTCCTGGAACATGGGATCAAATGCATAATTCTCCCCACTCCCTTGGGGGAGAAACTCCCTGAGGGGCATGATCCATGGCATCTTCTAAGCTGTAATTGTACAAACTCCAGACACCTCCATTATACAACCACAAAGACTGGTTCAACCACTGTGTGGGAGAGAACTGCCTGCTCACAGGGCCTATTGCAAATTAGCCAACAGAGGCATCATTCCCATTCAGAACAGGCAGGGAGGAAGGCTCACATTAAGCCATGGGGAAAGGCTGACATAGAGAGGGGATTAATCGTATCTTATAAACCCAACAATATCTCCTTGACATGAGAAGGAGTGAAAAACTCCTCAGTAAGGCAATTCCCCACTGCCGAAAGTATCCCTCTGGAAAGCCTTAAATATTAACAAAAGGTTCCTCCTCTCTTTCTCCATGAGTCCACCCTCCTCTCCGTTTGAGATACCTGAGCATTGGCCCTGATGCTTGAAGAGTGATATGTACCACTAGCTGATGCAATGACAGCACTCTGAGCCCTTCTTTTCACCTGCTTTTTCTTTGTGTTCCTGGAATGACTCTGCAATCCCCTGTAGCTTCTCCCTTAACTCCCCGTGAAACACTGACTTTATCGCTCAGTCTCTATTTTTATTACTTAGTCAAAAGGAGGCCAGCTTTTCTTTTTTTATTTCCAAATTTAATCCAGTGGAAAATGAACATGTAACAAGGGATAATTGTTTATAGTCATGTCAACCAGGTCAATAGGACACAAGAAAAATGCCAGTGTTTGGTCATGTTGCTAAAGAAATGACGACGCCAATACAAAGAGGTGTCTAAAACACCCCTCTTTCATCCAGGTAAAACAACAACCCCCCCAATCATCAACTATCTACCTGAACAAAAAAGTTACTGATTCATTGGTACTGTCAGTTGGTACTATCTTTACATGGCCTAACCCTCTCTGCCTAGCCTTTGTCTTGTGATTCCTTGGTGACATTCAACAGAAGACCAAGTCTCTTTGACTATGTGAGACTCTGAGCACCTTCAGAGAAGGGGGCAGTCCCAGAGATTAAGGCCATGACAGAGTCAATGGGTGAAGGAGAAGCCAAATTAGTCACTGACATAGTTTGGCTGTGTTCCCACCCAAATCTCGAAGTGTGGCTTCCACCATGTTGTGAGCATGACTGGTGGGAGGTAATTGAATCATGGGGGCAGGTCTTTCCTGTGCTGTTCTCCTGATAGTGAGTAAGTCATGAGATCTGATGGTTTCATAAAGGGGAGTCCCCCTGCACATGCACTTCTTCTTGCCTGCTGCCATGTAAGACATGCCTTTGCTTCTCCTTTGCCATCTGCCAGGATTGTGAGGCCTCCCCAGCCACGTGGAACTGTGAGTCCATTAAACCTCTTTCCTTTATAAATTACCCAGTCTCTGATATGTCTTTATTAGCAGCATGAGAGCTGACTAATACAGTCATCAAGAATACCACCGCTTAGAATCCTTCAGGGAGCCTCATGTCATCCTGGCAAAGTTGCCATTTCCTGCTTGCCAGCCCCATCCTCAGTCAAGCTTCACAGTCCATTGATTGAGTGATGGTATTAGAGGCTTGTATGGAAGTGCCAGGCATTTTCTAGTCATGGAATCTTGAATTCAAGGCCTTGCAGTTTTAAAAATCAGTATAGAGTTTGAAAAGTCAATCACATTGCTTTTCTGGGGGGCATCCAATATCTTCTCATGGCTATGTGGAGCATGAAAGAAGCTGAGCATACATGGCTCCATGAGATACCATAACCATAAGAATAATTGCACCTGTTTTCTGGGCTCCTGCATGGGTCAAGCACCACCCAGAGGTCTATATTTATTAGCTTGTTTGACCCTCATCACAGCCTGGCAACAATTATACTATGATTTTCTATACTTTATAGACGAGGAAACTGAGCCACAGAAAAGTTGAGAAACATGCTAAGCCTACACTTTAGTCAGTGATGGAGCAGGGATTCAAAACCCTACAGTCAGGCTCTCAAGCAGCCCTGGTTTAACTGCTGCATCTGCCATTCCCCAGGTGTCACCTTGAGAAACATTCTTCATTGTTTCGAGCCTCTATTTACTCATTGACATCATTGGATAATTAAATTTCCCTCATTGATTGTTCGGATTGGAGGGGTTCATGCATGCTTGGCAGAGGGGGCACCCCCATATTGGCCCCCCAAAACATTATCTGCATCTATGACTGTTTCCAGCTGGCCTTTACAGAGCACCCAGGCACATCATTGTTAAGGTGAATGACATGGATGAATCGTCCTGCCTCCATGCAGCTGGGTCACAGTGCCTGCTGTCCTTGGGGTTCGGCCCTGTGACTTCCAATCCCAGTGTGAGGATGAAACCACTGGGCTTCTCCTCTCTCTTGGCCCAGTTTAGGGGTCACACCAGCCTCTAGCCATGTTTTAGTGTCAATGGAGGATGACTGCCTGTCCTTTTAAGGGGATTTTTCAAAAACCCTAAAAAAATTTGGGGATTATGTTCCAAAGGCTATAAGTTAGATGGTCTCAAAGCTCAATTTCTGAATTTAATAAATTCTTTCCTTCAGTTTCAGCTGCTCTGAAATGACTCCCATGTCTCCTGATATAATTTCTGGCTCACTAGATAGCCTAAATATTGTAAGTACGTCTATGCCTCTAATACTCCCCAGATTTACTGAGAATCCATCCAGCCATTTGTGTATGATGATAAAATATTTATTTATATGAATAAGTTATTCATATAAATATGTAAGATAACTACCTTACAAGTTTTCTCAGTAGGGTAAGAGATGAACAGAGAGAGTTGGTGGCAGAGTCTTGTATACATTCCATAATGAAGTTTATAAAGACCCAACATTGGTTCTTCCAAGAACAATTATTTAGAAATAACATGTTCAGGAACATGGATGAAACTGGAAACCATCATTCTCAGCAAACTGACACAAGAACAGAAAACCAAACACCGTATGTTCTCACTCATAAGTGGGTGTTGAACAATGAGACACAGGGAGGGGAACATCACACACTGGGGCCTGGAGGGTGGGGGGCTAGGGGAGGAACAGCAAGGGGTGGGGCATTAGGGAGGGATAACATTAGAAGAAATACCTAATGTAGATGACAGGGCAATGGATGCAGCAAATCACTACCATGGCACATGTATACCTATGTAACGAACCTGCACGATCTGTGCATGTGCCCCAGAACTTAAAGTATAATAAAAAAAAATAAATAAAATAACACATTTTTTCCCATAGGCATCTTTTTCTTCCCATTTTATGTCACTGTAATTATCTATACTCCACTCCCTTTAAAAACAGCACTCCTCTTCTTGGTGGATACCAAAGCACTTTGAGAAGAAGAAGGAATGCATGTATTTCTAAACAATGAACTTTGGAGGAACTAACAGGCAAAGGATCAAGTATTACCAATATAAAAATGAAAAGGTAAATTAAACCCAAAGAGAAATGGCTGCTTGGCTTGTCTGCCTAAAAGGGAGTCAATCTCACTTTGAATCAGATCACTCATTTTTTTCTTCAATATTTTAAAATGTAAAAATATGAGATATAAATTCAAAGAAGCAACCATCTACATTTCCACATCCCACTTATATCTTAGCCTATTTTAAACTACTTCTAACTCTTTGTACATTTTTTTTAAATTATGCTTTCTTACTTAAACAAATACACATAGCTGAAAGAATTGGGACAATTATGGAAAAATATGTACACAGATAAAAGTGAAAAGATATTCCTTCTCTTAGAATCAGCCACCATGAATCCTTAGGAGGCCACTGAACATGTCAGCAAAGAGCAGGAACCAGGCAGAAGCCAGCCTGGCTGCTTCTGGGTCCTTCCTGGTCCAGTCACGTGTGTCCACACAGGACACAATGGTGCCTCAGTTTCCTCACCTCTAAATGAAGATGATGATGATGATGATAGTATCTAACCCACAGGGGTACTGTCATTAGCTAGCCCATGTAAAACACGTAGAATATACTTGACATAAATGGTAAATAATGTTACTATTATTAATATTACTGTTACTAACGGTATCTTTCTGTGCATAAACAAAGCTAAAAGGAAAGAAAGCTAGTCAGAAAAACTATTATAAATATTAGACCACTCTATAGATTCTATTTTTATGAAAATTATTGTATTTAATTTTAGCAGAATTTGAATTGAAGTTGAAAATGAAAGGACTAATTAAAGAGACGCTTCACTTTGAAATAAATGTCTCTTTACCACACAAGTGTTATTTCCTAAAAGATCTTTCTAAAGTGAAAAATGAAGATTAAGGAAAACAAAGTAACAGATCCATTTTAAACAAATCTTTATGCATCAGTTTTAGACGTGGGCTTTTAGCAATTCAGCCAAGATCCAATTGTTATTTCACAATATTTTAAAATAATTTTCAGGCACATCATGTCTGCAAGATGATCTGTACCCATAATTCTTATAATTATTAATAACAAGTTTTTATACTTAAATGAATTCAATCCTCACTGCAAAGCCATTTAATATGTTTTCTCCTGCTCACTGTATTTTTTTAAAATCCTTTGGTTAGATGAGACTTACACAGAGGTATTTGTTATTTTGTTTTACATTTTTATTTATTTATTTTCAAAATTTGTTTATTTATTTATTGAGACAGTCTCTCTCTGTCGCCCAGGCTGGAGTACAGATCTTGGTTCACTGCAACCTCTGCCTCCCAAGTTCAAGCAATCCTCTCACCTCAGCCTCTTGAGTAGCTGGGACTACAGGCATGCACCACCATGCCCGGCTAATTTTTGTATTTTCTGTAGAAACGGGGTTTTACCATATTGCCCAGGCTGGTCTCGAACTCCTGGGCTCAAGTGATCCACCCACCTCAGCCTCCCAAAGTGCTGGGATTACAGGCATAAGCCACCACGCCCTGCCTTGTTTGCTTTTTAATTTCCAAAGTGGTTCAAAGATATTCACTTGAGTTCTTTCATATTTGACAATGTTTCCTTATTATCTTTAGATTTTGATGCCACCTTGGCTATGAATAACCAAGTGACTCTTTTAGTGACTCATTTTGCCTTAAGACTTCTTTTTTTTTTTTTTGTACAGGCAATCAGTATAGAAAAGTCTGAAGCCAGCTGAATTTTTTTCTTTGTAGTAGATACTTTACTTTTCTGCCTGGATTCATGGGGAAAAAAAAACTATTCATAAAACACAATAGCTTAAGTAGTATGTGTCTCAGTGTTAATAATTCTGGAAAATTTTTAAAAATATAGTATGGTTATTTGTTCTTTGAGAAAATTTTACATATCAAAAATATTTTTCCATTTGTAAGGTTTTTTGTTTTGTTTAGAGATATCACTTTACCTTATGTTGAATGGGGCACAAACATATTAGTTTCTCTCCTATTTTAATATTTTTGCCTTTATCATTTATAATGCCCAGTGATTATATTAGGTCTTTTCTTCACATCATTAATTTTATTTTTTAGACTTTTCCCTGTTCTTTGGTGTTTCTAATTTATTTATTTTAAAATTCCTTTTCATTTTCTTATTAAGATATTATTTACATGCCATAAATTCACCTTCTTAATGCTGCTGAGTTCTTCATGTTGATAAATAGTCATGCAACCACGACCACAGTCAATGTATGGAACAATCATTCCTCTTCAAAATATTTGTTCACACCCTTTTGTGGGTAGATTGTCCCTCACCAACGGGCCCTGGAAACCACCAATCTGTTTTTCGTCTGTATTGTTTTGCTTTTACCAAAATGTTACATAAATGTGATCATATATTATGCAGACTTTGGCTGCTTTCATTTAATGTAATACATTTGATATCCATCCATGTTGTTACTGGCACCAGTAGTTTGTTCTTTTTATTGCTCAATACTATTACATTTTATGGATGTACCACAGTGTGTTTATCCATTCCCCTCTTGAGGAGCATTTGAATTACTTCCAGTTTGGGTTGATTGCAAACATTTGCAACATATAAACTTCTATAAACATTTTGGCTGTAAGTTTTTGTGTGAACATACTTTTCATTTCACTTTGGTAAACGTTTTGCCTGTTTTACAATTGGATTTCTTGTATTCTTATTCAATTTTGCGTATTCTTTATACATTCTGGATATAAGTTCTTTACTGCAGAAATGATCTGCAAGTATTTTCTCCCAGTCTGTAGCTATCTTTTTATACTTTTAACCAAATTTATGTGTGAGTTCAGTAACAACTGTGCTTTCACTTATGTCCTACCATCTGAATGTTCTATTCAACTTCCTTTGATCAATTTATCTTGAGCTAACCTGTATTTTCATTCTTACTAAACTGCTCTGTAGCATAAAATGATTGCTAATAATTTTCCTTCATCCTGTATTTTCTTCTAGGTTGGCCTCCTCTTATTTTTTACACCATGTTCCTCTGGCCCCTGCCCCCACATACATGGTACTTTTGCACCTGAAAGAGGTCAACTTGGTCATCATATTGCATTTTCCATCTGGCTTATGTTTGCCCAACTCTGATTAGGCACATTGTTTTCTCTGATAAAGTCTAGGTTACTGTTTTCTCACTGATCTATAATTTTCAGATGAGTGAATATCTCATATTCCACTCCTTTCCTCTACCCCAAGAACACATTAGAGGTTCAGGGAATGCTAAATGAATGCTGCCAATGCATTAAACTATAAACTCCATTTTATTCCCCACTTAAAAAAAAAAAAAACTCCATTGTATTTCCATATTTGGTATAACCAGGTGGAGGCCTTGGATAAGTTCATTTACTGAGTGTCTAAAATTCCTTGCCAGAAGAGAAAGTTCAATCTCCAATCATACCCAGTTCACTGGAATTTGGGTAGAAAGTATATATATTTGGGTACAATATATTTTACAATATATTGTAAAAGCATACTTTTCAACTCTCTCCTGACCCCAATCCTCCTTTTGGTCTCACCTTGTGAATGGTGCCTGTATAAGTACAGGGACCCAGATGCCCTTCTCCACACCTCTCCAGCATTCAAGAAGTCACAAATAGAAGCTCCTTCATTTCCCTCGATTCTATTCCCTTCCCCCCTTTCCAGGTACCTCTGTCTTAGAGCAGCCTCATTGGTGCAGATTGCTGGGAGAGCTCCCTAATTGGCCTTCCAACCTCCAGTGGTACCTCCTTTCTGTTGATTCTTCACCCTGGAGTGCAAATATGTCCCACTCCCTCCCTTGCTTAGACTCCATCAAATGTTCTTGCCTTCACGCCAGGTTCAGTCTCCATGAATGATCACACAAGACTCTCCGTGTGTCTCAAGTTTCACCACTGTGCTCATATCCAGGCCTCATTACCTACATTTCTCAAAATCCACAGTGCAATTCCAGACCTCAGTGCCTCAGCAAGTGTCACTCTCTTTTCTCAAAGCAGCCCAGCTTGCCCCACCTCCCTCTAATGCCTGCCTTTGCTGTCCCCTAGCTCTTGGATTTCCTTCTCTCAAAGCCCTTTCCAGAAGGCTATAATGCTAGCTGAAGTGTCTACCTCCCCAAACTAGACTATGAAATGAAAGAAAATAGTTCTTTCTACTCCCAGCCCTGCAACCAGCAATTGTGGGCACTCAATAGGCGTAAAATGGGCCAGTGAAGGTGTGGAAGCACTTTGAAATGTTTATAAAACACAAACCAGGAATTACTAAGATATTGTTATTGCAGTGTGGAAGACTGTGCAGAGGAAAGGTGCCTGGAAAATTGGTACCTGTGCCTTTAGTGCCATGCCTTGTGTCCTTCCAGCCAAAGTCATATTATCCGTTTTGCACTTATCACCTCATTAATTTCACGACTGCCCCTTTGCCAAAATATGGCATGTGTGTGGAGATGCTGTGTGCAGATCACAAAAGTGGTTATTCAGCTTATTTTGGGAAGCCAAACAGAAGCTCATTTCAATTTCGCTGTTCAAATAAACATTCTACCTATTGGACTTTGATTCCAGCTGGAAATGGACCAGGTAGCTATGTATTCTCTCATGTTTGCAAGAGAGGAAGTTGCTGGCCTTGCCATTTACTCCTTTAGGTCAGCCAAGGACCAGGACAAATGTACATTACACACTGAGTATACATCTGGGAAAAGTAAATATCAGAAAAAAACTCCGTGATCTTAAGAGCAATCCAAAGCACAGAGCCCTAAAAATCTCCTTGCAATTTCCTTTTTTTCCAATAGACCAACACATTAAGTTGGACCATTAACCCAAATGAAAGGTTTCAGATTTATTTCATTGGCAGATGGAAATTAAGTTGCAGAAACACAACCAGCACAGGCTAGAGTACATTTAATTTCATTTACGTTTAATTACACAAGAAATACATGAATATACTGTCACTATAAAAATTCAAACAATACAGATAAAGCTAATGTCACTCTTGACCATTCACTACTCTACTTATTCCCCTTGCCTGAGAGTTACTGCTGCTATCAATTTGAAGTATCATGAGGCACACACAGTACACACACACTCACGTACACATACCAAGATATGAAAAATAACTATTTAATCTTAGCTTTGGCTGAGGCCCCAAGAATATTCTAAAGTAAAATACATTATGAAGGACACCAATGGAAATGACCAAAAATAGTTACGTGACTCTTAATTCCTGAACTATGTCAAGAAACTGAAAGGATTTTGAGAAAGACATTAGGTGGAGAGAGGTTTTGATGAAAGCTGTCAGTTCTCCACCTCCATGGAGGCAGCGAGAGATGATGCATTTTTGTTCTGCTCAAACCAAGAAAAGCTTCAATGGGACAATTTTAGAGCTTGATATATACACGTTCCTGACACGGTTATATTTAGCCATCTTTTTCTGTGTGACTTTTGCATTTTTGTTTCCCAATAATCCCTTTCCTATTCTCAACATTAGAAATATAGTCTATTTTTCTGATGTTTTTATTGTCTTTTATTGTTTAGGCATTTGATTTGCCTAGCTTTTTGTTTTCATGGTGTGAGAAAGTGAGCTAACTTTACTTTTCCCCAAAGGGATAACAAATTATTTCAATATTGATTATTAAGTAAGTAGCCCTTCATTACACTCTGGGTTGAAGGCCACTTTTATTGGATACAAAAGCTCCAAATATTCACTGGTCACTTTCTGAATTGTGTTTCGTGACAGTGATCTATTTGTCTATTTCTTTAAGAGTGCATTTGTTAGAATTCAACTGTGCTTCCTTTTCTAGAGGTTGAGAACAGCACAAAAATAATGTTATACTTATTACCGTGTGTTTTCCAGATATCAGGCAAAGTAAAACCTGGGTCGTGATGATGGCAGCACTGGTGTCTGACAGACTCTTCCGTGGAGGCAGGTCCCAAACTTGTTCTCACCCTCAGCCCCTCTGCATATAATTCTTAGTTTTTCCAGAAAGCATTTACCCTGTGCTTCAGAGAGACTATTTTTCTAACAAAGACTTTTGCCACTTTCCAGTCCTTCTATAGTCTCCCTAGGAGATGCCCGGTGGTATGCACCCACGCCTCCATCCCTGCCCCTGTCCTGCCACATGGCTGCCTCTTCTAAGGACTCCACCTTGGTCACTGAATATTCTTTGGAGGGCAGAGTGATCTAGCCTTCCCATTGTTTGTTACTTCTTTTTGCAGCACTGTCTTCCTTAGAATCGGGCATAAAGTTATAAGATTCCAGCAGAAGACTCAGAGGACCCTGGCCCACAGCCCCCAGCAGACAGCCCCTCATGGGCCCAGATACACCTTCATCCATATGAACTGAGGACTGTAAGATATCCACAGCTTCAGTTCTCATAGCTGGGACCTCAGCTTTACACCATAAACTTTACCGGGAAACAAGCATTTGTTTACTCTTCTCGGCAGTGGGCACAATGCTGCATATTTTATTTTATTTATTTTTTTGAGAAAGAGTTTCGCCCGTATTGTCCAGGCTGGAGTGCAATGGCGTGATCTCAGCTCACTGCAACCTCCACCTCCCAGGTTCAAGTGATGCTTCTGCCTCAGCCTCCTGAGTAGCTGGGATTACAGGTATGAGCCACCATGCCTAGCTAACGTTTTGTATTTTTACTAGAAATGGGGTTTCACCATGTTGGTCAGGCTAGTTTCAAACTCCTGACCTCAGGTAATCCACCCGCCTCAGTCTCCCCAAGTGCTGGGATTACAGGCCTAAGCCACTGTGCCTGACTAATGCTGCATCTTTATGAGGCTTCTGTGAGGATTAAAGAGACCCTGTATGCTCAGTTCATTGTTAAGGGCTTACCAGGTGCCACTCACCTTTCCTCCTCACTAAATCAGGCTGACACCCAAAGGAAGCACTGCCTCTCCTCTGAAGCTTCCTCAACTGCAGCCTCTGTGCTCATTGCAAGGATCTCTCTGTATTGATTTATATTTGTTTCTGGTCTTTTATTTTTTCTCTATGGATAGACTTCTATTTTCAGAAGATACATATTTAAGTCACAATATTCTGGACTCTGGCTTAGTTAGACCAACCATCTCTTGATTGTCTGTGGAAACTGAATCAGGAACACCCCAGAGAGCTGGCCCTGGACATAATTCACAGCTTCATTTAATTATTATCATCAAAGTTAATGAGGGCCATAAACTGTTTCGTAACATACCAACGGGCGGTATGATTAGAGGGAAACCTGGACACCTCACCATAAAACTGGCACAGCAGAAAAGGCTCGACTAAACAAAACCTTCTTCTTATGAAGAAAAAGGCAATGAAACCATGTTCAGTTTGGTGAACCTTTCACACTTGATAAAATGAACGTTAAGTCAAAAGAACAGTGGAGTTTTGAGCTCTTTTTTTAACTCAAATTTTTATTTCAGGTCAAATAAGCAATTGTGTTTGTTATTAAGTGTAAAGAGAGCTTTTGGTTAGCTGTTCAGTTATAATTTTATCTCACCCACTTCTGTAAAGGCTTTGAGGCTCCTTGAAGTAAAGTCCTGTAGACAAGAGGGTATTACATTAAAAGAGAGAAAGAAAACTTAGAAAGAAGATAGAAGAGAGATAATTGCATAGAAACATGGCCAATATCATGAACAGGCCCCCTCTAGGGACTCCTCTATATAGGTCTGTGTGAGTGTGAATAATACATTCAATAAATATATTATCTGAACTGCTTTTAAAGTTTTACTCTTGGATTCCTGAAATAATATTTCTATGGATTTGCCTATTCTGGATGCTTCATATAAATGGAATCATTCATTATGCAACCTTTGTGTCTGTATTCTTTGATTTAGCATGATGCTTTCCTGGTTCATCCATATCATAGCAAGCATCAGTATTTTATCCCACTCTAAAACTCTGTAATTGTTACTATCTGTCTATCTATCTATCTATCTATCTATCTATCTAATATATTTAGTATATGTACATATATATTAATTTTGCTTATCAATTTATTTATTTATGAACATTTGGGTTGTTTCTACCTTTTGGCTATTGTAAATAGTGCTGGTATGAACATGGATGTACATATACCTGCTTGAGACTCTGCTTTCAGTCCTTTTGGGTACATACATCAGGGTGGAATTACTGTATCATATGGAAACTCTATGTTTAACATTTTAGAAAGTGTTTTCCCCACTCTGGGTGGAAAAAATACAAACACAAACTGTGGAAAAAACAAACTGCTTTTCCTCTGCTCCCATACCATAACAATTACACAGAAGATTTCTGTGACCAAATGTGTGTAGGATTTTCTCCTACACACCAAGAAAGCAATCGGTTCTGCAGCAGACACCAGCTAGGTATCCTCTAATTCAATTCAATACTGACACTATCTACCTAGAGTTAATGTAGTGCCCACAAGTTAAGGACTCAGTCCTACAAAACTGCTTCCACCCCACTTCTGATACCAATCACAAGCGCAGGTTGTTTTGCCCACACTTCTGAACTGCTGGCTATAAATCGAGAGTCACATGATCTCCTCTTTAAATTTGATTAATTTGCTACAGGGGCACACAGAAGTAAAGGAAACACTCAAGTTCACCAGTTTACTATTAATATAAATGATATTACAAAGGATAAAGATGAAGAGATATATAGGGCAAGGTATTGGGGAAGGCACGCAGAACTTTCATGCCTTCTCTCAGCATGCCACCCTTCAAGAACTGCCACATGTTCAGCTATCTAGAAGCTCCTCCAACCAGTCATTTTTAGATTTTATGATTGATTAAACCATTGTACATTAGTCATCAACTTAGCCTTCAACCCCTTTTCCCTCCCCAGAGATTCGGAGATGGGATTGAAAATCCAACACTCTAATCATTTATTGGTCTTTCTGGGGGCCAGCCCCTATGATATGGTTTGGCTGTGTCCCCACCCCACCAAATCTCATCTTGAATTGTAGCTCTTGTAATCCCCACTTGTCATGGCACTTGTCAAGGGAGAGGCCTGGTGTGAGGTCATTGAATCATGGGGGCAGGTTTTTCCTGTGCTGCTCTCATGATAGTGAGTAAGTCTCATGAGATCTGACAGTTTTTTAAAGGACAGTTCCCCTGCACACACTCTCTTGCCTGCTGCCATGTAAGACATGCCTTTGCTCCTCCTTCACCTTCTGCCATGATATGGAGACCTCCTCAGCCATGTGCAACTGTGAGGCCATTAAACCTATTTTTCTGTATAAATTACCCAGTCTCAGGAATGTTTTCATTAGCAGCATGAGAATGGACTGATGCACCCCATTTGAAGCTACCTACAGCTGTCAGCCACCAGTCATTCCATTAGCACACAACAAGACATTACTTGGGAGATTCTAAGGATTTTAGAAGTTGCATGTCAGAAAACAGGCCAAAGACCAAATATATATTTTACAGTATCACACCCACAATACATGTCTAACAGGCAATTAACCATACAACAAAAGTATGGAAAAACAAAAGTTTATAAGTCAATGTATGTCACACACACACACAGACTGCCATCTGCCATCTGCCATCCTAAATGCCCATGATGGTGATGAGTCCTCCTGGTGTTCTAAGTATAGCACAGGCCCCAGCAAAAGGAACAATAGGGATGGTCTGTTCCACTAATCTTTCATTCCCTCCCAAACACATGTGATACCAAACTTTGAGCTTTTGATGATAAGAGCCATGTACTGAATTTCCCTGCTGCCTCGAGTTTAGCCAAGAACAAACTCCAACCCCCTTAATTGCTTCCTGCTAACTAAGAGATGAAATGTACAGCATGCTTGCATAGGATATCCGCATATGTCCAGGTCATTCTAAATGGTAGCCTTCTAGATATGCAGACACCTAAAAAGAAATGGCAGGGGTTTCTGGGGCCAAGGGTTCTAGGTTGGCATGTGACCTCACCCAGAGAGCTGAGCCCCCTATGCCGGTTGCATCCAGGTCAGGGGGTCAGACAGAGTTTGCTGCAAAGCAAGCTGATGAGGAATATGTTGGGGAGTCTTGGAGAGTCTGCTGATGCTGCCACAATCAGGCCACTAACTTTGCTTATTTGGAACTCTTTAGTTACAATAAATATCCTTATACTTAACATATTTTAGGGAGTCTCTTTCAGCAAATCTATTAGAGACAAAATGAAAATTGCAGTCCTGAGAGAACAGAATTAGTCATTTACAAAATTTTGATTCTCATTTTTAAGCCACTGGGCCGCAATTGAAGGAAATGCATAAAGTGTCAGATGGAGAACCCCCTACTGAGCCAGCATGATACAAGTACTGAGTATATCCAGTAGTCAGAATCACTAACGCATTCCTATCCCTCCCTTTTTCCTATTTCCTACATAGCTAATTTCCTGTTCCACAGACATCTTAAGAAGAGTAGACCCTCCCTCAATACCAATTGATTCCTCATTATGAAAGGCCAAAGGAAGCTGAGTCATCTTAGAATCTCATTACAATATGATAAAGAATCTAACCTTAGTTCCCCCAATATATGTTTGTGTATCAGAAAGTAAATTTGGAAATGTGAGAGATACTGTCCTTATTCTTTTTTATTTACATAAATGCAAGCTCTTGCCTTTCTCAAAAAAGCAAGTATATAGAGAAGTGGTTTCTGAATCTCCGACTATACCAACAGAGAAAATAATGAGAGAGAAAATAATTAGAATCAAAGTTTGATGGATAAGCTATTTAAATTAGATGCCCATCCTCTGATTCCAGGCACTATGTACACTCACAATGGAGAAGCTGGTCTTACAGCTGTTACAACATCGGCCAACCCATTTCATGGGGCCTGGCCTAGTTTTTATAGGATATCATGTTTAGGAGCCAAGCCTCCATTGTTCTCTTCTGTTGGGAAAATCTCTGAGGCATTGTCTAACAATATGCAAAGTTGAATTTCTTTCTGACTGAATCATTCTTTTGTTGAGTCCAGGAAATTAAAGAGAGCAACATCAGTCTGTGCTGAAAATGTGTAGTACATTGTGATTACATCATACATCAGGAGGCTTTGAATTTGTTGATGTGAAGGTAATAGATGGCCATATTAATGTGATGTAGTTACAAGTAAATACAACGCAGGGGGTAAGACTATTTGGAACATACAAGTAAGCTCCGAGGACCCAGCTAGGAACCTTAGTGACCTCATAGATTCCCCTAGGAGAACAAATGACAGAATCTGACCAGTTTACTTGAGATATCATACAGGAGATATGTCTCCATCTCTGGTCTTCTGACATGCTATTCAGACTTTTCTACTCTGCCATATTCACCTTTTTATAAGGAGATTGGTTTTTTTCCTCAAATTTTGGAAAACTGGGGGAAGTAAGTGATGGATTCAAGGTACTGTTGTCTGCATTCTTCCCCTTCCCTTCCATATCCTGGTGGAATTGATTCTCCATCTCTACTGCAGAACTTTCATATTTTTTATGTGAAATATACCCATAAGAAGAAGTATTGGGGGGAGAGATCCAAGATGGCCAATTAGCAGCAGCTCAGGATTGTAGCTCCCAGTGAAAGCGCAGAGAGCAAGTGGATGCCGCAATTTCAGATGAATTTCTGTTGCCCACAAACTGGGAGATACCCAGCGGAGGAGCCACACGGGTCGCCAGCGCAACTCTTTTGGCCGGCGCGGCTGTTTTGCCAGCGCCCCGGTGCCCCGGCGTGGTGCTTCTCGGTGCAGAGTATACGGGACTGGGTGCCCTTTGAGTCGGGCTCAGCTGGTCGCATCCCCACAAGAACAGCAACTGGAAGTGCTGAGGACTGAGAGTTTCACAGTAAGCACAGCTGAACCCGGGAAGGTCCATCTCTGTGGGGAAGGGGCGTCCACCAAAGGAAAACTAAGAAACAGAAAAAACTTCATCACCAACAAGGCAGACGTCCACTCAGACCCAATCTGAAAGTCGGCAATTACAAAGACGACAGGTGGATAAATCCACAAAAATGGGAAGAAACCAGTGCAAAAAGGCTGAGAACACCCGAAATCAGAATGCCTCTCCTCCTACAGGGGATTGCAGCTC
>CAUYLG010019882.1:0-28636 GCA_963573385.1 Cacajao melanocephalus
CCTGGGCAGTAGAACAAGAATCCTGTTCTCTCTCCCTCTTTTTCTTCCTCTTTCTTTCTCTCATACATTCTTTTTTTTTCTTTCTTTCACTCTCACTTTCTTTCCTCTCTTTTCCTTTCTTTCAAAAAATAAAAAAAAAAAAAAAAAGACTTTCCCTAAATATTCCTCTGACTGAACTGCTATTTCCCCATATCTTTGATTGGTTGGCTCATTTACATTATTAAGGTTTACTTCAAGTGTTACCTTTCCAGAAAGTTATCAGATTTCACTATCTAACGCAATGATTCAGTATTGCTCAGTCACCTTACACTCATTTCTTACATTGCTTCACAATACCTGATGATTTACAAAATCATTCATGGGACAATTATCCATAGTGACCTTGCTGATATTGTGATCAACATCAAGATCTAATCTTGACAGACAGATCAGGTTTGGCCTGTAGTAGCTGTCAATAAGTATTTGTTGAATGAATAAATTAATGAATTGGTAAATTAACCACATTTACTATACTTTTTTAGTACACTCATGCCTAACACAGTTACTAACCTTAATAGGTACTTAACGAATAAACTTGGAATGAAAACATTTGATTTTACTGAGTCTTTTTATATGTTTGCAAGGATTGCAGAAGCTATTTCCCCTTCAATGATAGTAGATTTTTAAACATATCTCATTTTTACGCCAATATACAATATGGAAAAAAGATATGTCAAAAGGAGATGGCCACTTGAGTGGTCCATATCCATCACAGAATTACAATGAGTAAGAATGTGTTGCTAGTCAAGGCAAGCCTGTATGTATTCAAAATGTTTATACAAAAGCAAAAAGATATTTATCTATGAAGAACAGAAAATTCTGAAATATTTTTAAAATAAGTAATCTAAAGAAGAGCTAAATTATATAGCAGAATAGTTGCTATTGAAGAATAAATTGGTGAACCAGAAGAGAGAGCCAGAGGAAACTTTAGTAAAAATGTGATTTTATAGTATAATATAATTTCTGTTAAATATTAAGCATCTATAAGTAAACTATAGTGAACGCCAAGGTAAATCTAACTCAAGGAAATTATAGCAAATACAAAGGGAGAGATAAAAGCAATGGCTGAGGTTTACCTTCTAAATTCAAAACAGTGGCCCTTCCTCATGAGAGTCATGAGATTGGATAATCCTAAAGAGGTATCTACCTATCTGTCTATCTATCTGTATCTATCTATATATCTATCTAGATTGAGATAGAGATATAGTTTTTTTTTTTTTTTTTTTTTTTTTAAATTTATTTTAAATCTTTCACCCAGGCGGGAGTACATGGCATGATCTCGGCTCACTGCAACCTCTGACTCCCAGGTTCATGCAATTCTCCTGCCTCAGCCTCCCAAGTAGCTGTGATTAGAGGCATGCGCCACCACTCCCGGCTAATTTTGTATTTTTAGCAGAGATGGGTTTTTGCCATGTTGGTCAGGCTGGTCTCGAACTCCTGACATCGGGTGATCTGCCCACCTCGGCCTCCCAAAGTGCTAAGATTACAGACGTGAGCCACCATGCTTGGCCATATTTTTAATGTTTTACATGCAAAATTTATTCATGTATTACATGTGTAATATTCCAAATGAAAATTTGAGAGGGAAGTATGTGTTCAGGTCTACAAATCTGGTAAGGAAATTTGAAAATTGTATAAATGGGACCTGAAAGTCCCCTGATACTGCAATAGCTATTTCTTTTTTGTCAGAACATGTAAGATTTATAGATTACGATTTTTGCTTTTAATCAAAGGAAACCAAAGTCAATGCACCGTTTTCTTTTAAGGTTGGCCACATGCTATACTTGGAAAAATATACATAAAGGATAAGCAAAGCTAATGATTAAAGTTCCACTTTTTTGGAATACTTTCTGGAAGTTTTTCAATTGCTCTGTCTCCCTAATCTACTTAGAAGGATACCTATAGATTATTTCTTGTCTAATGGGACTCTGCCGCAGTGAGGGTTTAATGGATTCAGACCACAAGGAGGTTGTGAGTGGAGACTATTGTCAGCCAACATCCTTGATCCAGGGAAAGTTTATAATACACTGGTAGGACACTTCCTAACAGTTGAGTCATTAAATTGTTCTCACAGGTGTTATGGTTCATGGGGAAAATTCCTGTGTTTCTACTTCATTAACAAGCAAGTCAGCAAATGAAGCAAAGATTTTAGCCAGCAGTAGATGAGGATCCTCAATTTAAGACTTTTTTTCAAAGCCAGGACTTAGAAAGAGGCTAAAGAGCTACTAGTTTAGTAGCTGCATTTTCACATAAGAAGAAGCAAAGGCAAATTCTTTCCAAATGGAAGCTTTCTCAATTTGTGTACCCAAAATTCTCACAAATTAAGGAGAAAAGAAGACTAAATCAAAAGCAGAAGTGTTTATATTATAGAAAATATTAAAATTCTAAGTAAGCAAGAAGACAATATAAAATTCACTGTTAATCTCACTATCCCAAGATTATTCACACCTTCATTTATAGTTTATTCCTTTACAATTTTTCTATGATCATGTACATGCATGTCTTTGATTTATAAATATGGAGGTATTAATACATTTACTAATTTCCTTTGTTGTTAAAAAAATCTATCAGCAGGAAGAATATGAAATGATTCTATTTTTTCCACACAAAGCTACATCTGCAGAGATAAGGGACATATTGAATGAAATAACAGTTCTCTTGGGACTGAACTTGTATGTTTAGAGGATCATCCATATCCTGTAATTGTTACTTAAATATCTAGAAATTCTTTTTAAATTATATAGAGAGATAGATCGTAATCTATACACATATACATGTATACACATACACACAGATGCTCTCTCTATATAGATTTATATTACATATGGAAATATATAGAGAGATAGCACATATATATTTATTATATAGCATATATATGCTCTCTATATTTATAAATATATATAAATGTATATATTTATGATATCTATATATAGAGAGAAAAGAGATGTATCTGTAGATTTATAGTTATTCATCTATCTATAAATTGGTAGTTTGATATAAAGATAGATGAATATATATGCTATTTAGATTTTCTAGTTCTTATTCTTTTAAAACTAGTAATCCCCTTAGCAACGCTTATGCAAAGAAGAAGGAAAACACAAACTACCAATATCAGGAATATGAAGAGAACATACCATGTTATAGCAAATAGACACAAACAGATATTGAGGTAAAGGCCTTTACCATAGGCCTAGAAACAACGTCTGTTCAGGGATAAGATCTTATAATAGAATATGCCAATAAATACAGCAAATTTGATGAAATGGAAAAATTCTTCAAAGAAAACAACCAACATTTCCTTGGTTTTAATTAGCTACAGTGTTCTGTTATAAGGATGCACAACGTTATCTAGCCAAAACCCTACTGCAAGACATTCAGTAGCACATGTCTACTATGTCCACTATGAAAACAAAGCTGTTAAAAGCATCCTGATAAGTTAAAACATTAGTTTATAAAGTGATTTCATGGATGTAGATTACATGTTAAGGACTTACATTCACTGATCTTTCCCTTCTTATTAAATTGAATAACAACATATATTTTTATTGTTCTTGTATAAATTATCTGAAGGAAGTGTTATGGTCTTCTAATTCCAGAACTAACATGAAAATGTTTCCTCTACTATAATTAGAATAACACAGGTAATCTATAATCATAACTCTTCTTGAACTCAATAGAGAGCTGAGGTCTCAAGGGCATCAGGGAAAGTGAATTCCAAAGAGTAGTTACCCTGACCACCAAGAGATGGGACACATGAATTATTTGTCTTTTGCCAGACCACAGAATAGAGATGGCTATTCTGTGCATAAGAATAAGTTTAAGAACATGTAAAAACTTTAGCTAAATTTGTCTTATGCACTTGTCCATACATAAAAAACTTTCGCTAATTTGCTAAAGAACGTGTAAAAACTTTTGCTGATTATGCACTTGTCCATACAAGTGCTTAAGACAAAATTAGCTAAAGTTTTTACATGTTCTTAAAGGCTAAATATGGGCTACTATGTCAGTTGGCAAGAGCTGGGGCCTCCAGACACAAAGGGAATTAGCATTCATTAATTCTTTTCCGCAAGACTTTATGGTATAATCATGAGAAAGATTAGGAGCACGGCAAGACACTGGATAAAACACACTTTGGTAGTCAAAATGTTCACTAGATAATTAGTTTCCTGAAGACCGGCACAAATACCTGCCCTCTTCCCAAGACCTTTGTTTCCTATGAGGCAGAAGCATTTAGCTATTGAGGAAAGAGCAACAAACACTCTTGCTACAAGGACACAGGCAAAAATGGTTTTGTATGTAAAGGGAGTAGAAGAAGATATCTGCCTCTGGGGAAAATATAGAGAAACTACTAATGTCCTAGACACAAGAAATAATACATTGATGCTGGGGTCAGAGCAGATGCAGAAACTCAGCCTGGATCGAGGGTCAGGAAAGCATCCTGGGCATAGGATTCAATGCTGATTTCAAGCAGAGGTTTATAACCACAAGAGAAGAGTTAATAAATTCTCTACTACCTAATACAGAAAAGAACACATTTCTGAGATAGCCCCACCCTAATACCTTGGAGCACAAGGTTTGTGTCAGATTTAGGTGAACAAGAACAACAGAAGCCTTGTGTAAAGGCCTTTACCATAAGCCTAGAAAGAAGAAACATGCAAAAGTAGTCTACTACTGACAGAGCAAGCAGAGCATGGGTAGAGACTTTCTCTTCAGAAAAGTGAAGAGAAATAGCAGAAAGTGTAGGGAATTGAGAACATATGAGAATATTAAAATATTTTTAAAATTATAGGTGAAAATAGCTTTTCTACCGTAATATCTATATAAAGTAGTTGATTTCCAGCAACCTAATAACTATCATGAGAATAAATAAATAAATCATCTGTTTATTCATTAAAAATGACAAGAGGAAATTCAAGTTTTTTATTCTTTTTTATGTAATACATATTTTGAAGGCATTTCAATTTTTTTAAATTCCAACACAAAAATATACTGAGATCTCAGTAATCAATCTCGTGTTTCAACTTATATCAGTCATAATGATCAAATGACAATGTGCTTATTTTCCAATATAACTTTCTTTTTTTAACTCTAAATCTTTTTTCTGAATGCTTTAGAAAACATATAACAATGAGGAAGCAAAGGCCTGATTTTATTTTTCTCTCCCAACTGAAGCTGTTCTTTTACTGGAAGCTGGCCTTTTGGTTACAAAGTGTTATGAATCCTCTTTGGATATAGGCATGCTGGAAATGGATTCTACCTTGAATACTATGATTCGTTAGGTGGGAAAATTTCAAAATGAATGTTTCTTTCATTTCTCATCACTTTTATTCTTGATTTCTACATCCTTTTTCATGAGGGATAATGAAAGATGGTGTGATTCAAATTTGGACCATCCAATTATTTCATGTTGGAAGTTATTAACATATTGTGAAGCCTTGCATAATAACATTTTATGTGTTTATATAATTTGACAAGTCAATGGTTAAAAACAAGACCCAAGTGCACTTCGTTTTTTAAGTCCACTGATAATAAGGAGTAATTAACTTCGCATAATCATGAAATAATGCAGCCTTAAACTTACATTGTCCATTCCTTAAATGAAGACTAGACAAATAAAAAATCCCTTTTCTTTAATACTGATGAAACTGAATATGGGGTTTATATATTTAAAACAAGAATTTAAAGATTATCTGCTTTTAAAAGATGTCTCAAAAATTCAGTTATCCTGTATCTGATTTGAAAAATTTCTTTCCCAAATTTGTGAATTGAGAAAAGCCATCCCTTCCTGTCTTTATAACTGAATTGAAGAATAGGATGTTAACACCAGAACGGAGCTGGAGGGTTGAGAGAATCTCTGCCATTCTGAAGAAATTGATTCTAAGATGCCTCATGAAGTTCCAAATGCCGCCGGATAATAAAGTGAATTAATGTCATTCAGAAAGCTTTCTCATCCCATCTTTATTTCTGGCTCCAACAATTATTTTCAACCATTAAATATACTCTAAAATATATAGAAATGTAGTTTTAGTGATTTAAAGAAAATTAGTATCCAACTCAATTTCCACACAAGATGAAGGAACCAAAGGCTTTAAATATTTCTTAACATAGAAAGATATTAGTTGGGACCCCCTTATCTTCTGATTCCTAGTTTAAGGTTTATAGTATTACATCAAAATGAGAAATGTGGCTCTTAAAAGCCATCCCATATAAGGAATTTTACTGACTTGTGTGTAGTTTCTTTGGAAGTCCAAATGGATGGAAGACAAGTGTTGAGATACTTATTTAAAAAATGACACAGAAAAGTATTGAGAAAGATCTATGAAAAATAGAGCATAACTGAAATTACAGACACTGTAGTGATCGGGATAAATATCACATTAACTGCCAGGCACGGTGGCTCACACCTGTAATCCCAGCACTTTGGGAGGCTGAGGCAGATGGATCACCTCAGGTCAGGAGTTCAACACCAGCCTGATCAATATGGTGAAACCCCATCTCGACTGAAAATGCAAAAATTAGCTGGGCACGGTTGCATGCGCCTGTAGTCTCAGTTACTTGGGAGGCTGAGATAGGAGAATTGCTTGAGCCCAGGCGGCAGAGGTTGCAGTGAGCCGAGATTGCATCATTGTATTCCAGCCTGGGCAACAGAGCGAGACTCTGTCATAAAAAATAAAAAGAAAGAAAGAAAAGAAAATTACATTAACAAAGACTAGATAAAAAGATAGTGCCTGCAAAATGCTACCAAGGATTATACTTTTAATTGATGCATAAATATGGAAAACCCCGCTGACTGGCCTTTTTTTTTTTTTTTGCATTTCCTAAGGACTTTAATTTTTAGGATTTATAATTGTGAAAATAATAAATAGACTGTAAATTAAAACTCATTTAAGAAGCTGTCATTCTAACAAGGTAACAATCTTGAGATCTATGAAATTTATAGAGTGTTAATTTAATTTAGTTTCTGAGATTAATATAACCCATTCACCAGTGTATTGAAAAATCACCTGCTTCCTTGACATTAAGAAAAATAATTGTATCCTCAGGTTGGGCAGATATTTGGGCAATTTAGTAATATGTCAAATATTGTCATTTATATGTTGGTTCTTAGAAACTACTTTACACATAGTTACTTTTACCTAGGTAAGAAGTCTTATTAAATTGTCTCCATTTTAAAAATGTATAGACAGTTAAACATTTCACATGTACCAGATGTCTAGTTAAAGGCTTTCCACATGTATCTAATTTAATCTTCACAACAACCCTATGATACAGCAGCGTTATATATAATAGTAAAGGAACTGAGGCTTAGAGATGTTGATAACTAATACAGAGCAAAGCTGGGATGTGAACCTAGGGATTCTGGTTACAAGGTCTGTGAGCTTAACTAACATGTTACATCATTGTATGTATGAGAAGACAAAAAACAAAGAATTAAGGAATGATTTGTGCTCATGTAGGAAATTAGAAGTGATGTAACAATGAAAGCAAATTACATCATTCTTTCAGTCAAACAAGCTGGTACAGGTATTAGCCAGATCTAAGCTCTCATCGGAAGCTCAAATGAGGAATCCTTCCTCTTTAGCCTTCCTCAGATTGTTGGCAGAACTCACCTCCTTGTGACCGTAGGACTGAGGCCTCCATTTTATTCCTGGCTGTCATCTGGGGGTTGTAAGCCTCTAGAGGCTGACCACAGTCCTCTGCCACCTAGTCCCCTCCATAGCCAGAAAAGAAAGAAAAAACAAACAACAACAACAGCAACAAAAAAGAACAGGGCTTTCAGCCATACAGTTGCAAGAGAATCAGTTTGGAAGTAGATTATTCCCTAGTAGAGTTTCCAGTAAGAATGCAGTCCAGCTGACAACTTGATTGCAGGCTTGTGAGATCCTGAGTAGAGGATCTGATTAGAACATGCCTGGGATCCTGATCCACAGAAATTATAAGATAATAAGTGTGTTTTTTAAATGGCTACGTTTGTGCAATAGAAAATTAATACAAATTTCGGTATTATAAGTGGGTGATAATGTAATAAATGACTAAAATGTGAGAATGCTTTTTGAATCAGGATGTTAGAAGAAGGTGGAAGAATTTTAATGAGCACAATCAAGCCTAAATCACCTTGAACAGGCTGTTATAGAAATATAGATGAGAAAGCTGACAGGGCTCAGAGGAAGTGAGGAATATGATACTGGGAAATTGAGGAAGTGGGATTCCAATTATGAAATATCAGAAAGCCAAGTGAAATTGTCTCCAGTTATGTGGAAAGTACAATGAGTAAGTGATAAACTTGAGTATATGGTGTCTTTGGGGATTGGTTTCAGGACCCCAGTGTATTAAAATTCATGCATACTCAATTTCTATAGCAGGCCCTGTAGAATCTTGCTTAGTTAAAAAAAAAATCTTCATGGAAGTGGAACCGCACAGTTCAAACCCATGTTGTTCAACAGCCAACTGTATGCCCAGTATATTTCTAAGCAATATTTTGGAAGTGCAATCTTGCTGCTTATAGTAAAATGCAAGAGGAAAGAGATAAGTTGATATAAGAAATGTTAAACAAAAGGAACCAGAATTTGATTGTTTTGAAAATTCTCAGACTGCAAATAAAAAACAAGCTTAAATTTATGAGATTCGTAGATAGTAAACTATATTCTAGAGAAAGAGCTGAGGTTGTAAAGTGCATAATCTTTTATAACAATTTCAGAAAAGTTAAAAGTCATGCCATAGCCTTTTTCCAAATATTAAAAGAGTGCCTCATGGATCTTTTTAACCATATCAATAGACCTCTAGGAAGCCGAAGGGTATTGTTCCTCAGCTATCTCAGGAAAAAACAAAAGTTGAGAAGAGATAATCTCCAAAACATCTACAGATGTGTCTTTTACCTAGTTAAGTAAATCTTCATAAAACCTATGGAAGACTCACAAATGAGAGACCATGAAGTGGGAGAAAATATATTTTTCTGGAGAGAGGTACATTAATTCATGGAAGCCAGAAGGTGAACTGTGGTGGAAACATCCTAAAGTGAGCCCCAACAATCCATACCCTTGCATGATCCCCTCTTCTTAAATGTGACTGGGACCCATGACTTGCCTCTAACCAATAGACGATAGCAAAGGTGATGGGATGTCACTTCCATGATTATGTTGTTACCTAAGACTCTGTCAGCATATTAGACAGGGAAACCCTCCATTTCTGGCTTTGAAGGAGTATTCTGCTGTGTTTGAAAAGAACTTATGAAAATGGCCACATAGTAAGAAGTTCTTGGTAGTTTCTGTGTTCTGAGAGCCATTTCCAGTCAACAGTATACTAGGTAACGTGAACCTCTATTCTACAACAGCAAGAAGAGTGACTCTGCCAACACTCTGCCCTAACAATCTGAGGATACTTGGAAGCAGATCTTTTCCCAATCAAAATTCTGATGTGACTGAAGCACAAGTTAATATCTGAATTGGGGCTTGTACCCTAAAGCAGAGAACTTAGTTAAACTGTGCCCAGACTTCTATCCTATAGTAACTGTGAAATAATCAACCTGCCAGTAAAATATGTCATTAATTTGTTTGAAAATTTTTATGCAGCATAGATAGCAAGTATAGTTATGTCATAAAATTCAGCCACAATTAGACAATGCAGATACTAAATGCTTTGTAATGCCTTTGCTTTAAGATACAAACAACTATTGATGAGAACTATCTATAACATAACTTTATTAATTAGGTAGAAATGGATCTTGAGACACAGAAAGATACTGTTGAAAGCTATAAGGTAATTTAGTCCAAAAAACAGCTAATTATTTTGTTTCAAATTTTACATGTATTGAGTCTTAAAATATCTCACCCAATAATCATATGAAAATAGTTGATAAAGGAGAAATTAATTCAATATCATACTTGATTTAGCAGCAGAGCAGAGGCTCGAACTAAGTCTCTTAACTCCTGCTTCAGTTGGTATTCTAATACATTACACTGGTTTTATATCATTATTATCCTTTGTGTGGTCATCCATTTACTCATTCATTTGTTCTCTCAATAAAATGAATACCAGTAGTGTGATATTCAAAGTACCCTTTTAGGTAATGTGGGAAATATAATGATAATAAAAATGTACATTATTAACAACAATGAAAACAAGTAAATAGTACAAAATAGGATCTGAGTTTCTTCATTTGAGAGGTACAGACAAGGAGGAATTGGGATTTACAGAAGAAAAACACCTTTGGATGGAATGGGCATTGAGAAAATAAGGATACTACAGCATTTTACCAAATTTTAAAGACCCAATGCATTTAGAATCAACAGGAACAGGGTAAATGTTAGGACAAAATGCTCCTTTTTCCAGAAGGATGATTTGAAGATGGCTTGCTATGCATCAATGAGACTTAGCTCAGTTTTCTCAAACTGTGGTCATATTAGAATCATCCACATACATTTTTATGTACTTATATTGGGGGGAGTGAGCACATTAAGTGTGTATGTGTTTATGTATATGTTTATGTATATTCCAACATCCCACATCATGGATTTTATAATTTAACAGGTCTTTAATGAGCCCAATAGCTACTTCATTTGTTTTTTTAGTCCCACAGTTGATTTTAGTAAACACTATATATTGAGGACCAAAACACTATTTTACAAAAAGAAATTAAAAGTTCCACTGCACCTCTTGTTTTAGGACAACGGTTCTCAACTTTTAATACGAATAAGAATAGCTGAGATCTTCCTAAAATGTGGATTATATTTTAGCAGGTCTGAAATGGGACCTGAGATTCTATATTTCTGGAGCTGGACTCAACCCTTCTGAGCTCCCTTGATTTTAATATGTCTTTCTTTGCATCACAATGGCAAGATTCCACTGATGAGATTCACCTCCTCATGATAATTCTGACTAGAAATTAAATTTGCCACCTCTAAATAAACCCTGCTGCAGGTTAGCTTTCATTTGAAGAAAATTGTCTTTGAGCAAAGTATGGCACTAGAAGAGATTTCTGGGTATTTACTGTGATATTTCAATACATAAAATCTATTAATAGTTCATTTTCTTATTGTTTTTCTTTTTAAACTTATAAAATCAATCTAGGAACTTCAAAGCCATGGGATTTTTTGATATATGTTTTTCAAAATATGTACTATTGAAGTGTCCTCCACATTAATTTTGTTACTATTACAATTACATTCATATGTATATTTTCAAATTTATATTGAGTGAATTTTTTTAAACAAACAAAAATGTGCTGACCTATGATACCAATAGGAAGAAAAACAGACACGTTCACAAATCTTACGGAATGCATCTACAACAGTACTCTGGATTTTAAAGAAACACAGTAGATGGCAACAAATTTAAACATAGGTTTTGGAACCAGAAAGGTCTACATTTGATTTCCAGCTATAAATTATCAACTGCATCATCTTGGGATGAATGCTCACTTCTTAGAGCCTAGATTTCCACAACTGTAAATAGGATACGGATATCCCTAAATAACAAGGTTGTGCTGAGAACTAAATGTAGGTAAAACCAACTACATGGCAAGACCTACATGTTAGATATTGTTGTTCTTAAAGTAGAAAAATTCTAAAAGCAAGTTTTGTTCTAACTTCCTTTCCCTGGCTCTTCACTCATTTGTCAACAAGGAAAAATATTTATAGTTATTGGTTAGAGAACTGCAAAGACAAAAGCTCCAGAACGTTCTCCAGCACAAACATCACAGAGCCGTCCATAACCTGTCCAAGCAGCAGAATGCTTTCCTGTATTTTCTATTTTACTTAATATGATATCCTTGGAAAGAATTGGCATTTTTTTTTGAGTCTAAAAACTGAAAGTTAAGTTTACTCTCTAAAATTGTAGCTAAAGCAAAGCCAAACTTAAATTTATTTTTTGTCTAAACTTTTCATCTGAACAGTCATATCTTATAGTTTATATGTAAATAGTATTCTAGCCATTGTAAAATTTTGTGTAAAACAATCCAAATCACAGGATAATTGTTACTTTAAGTAATGTATTACTGTGGAAATGTAATAGCTGTAAAGAGTGAAGAATACATTAGAAAGCAATTGAGTGTAATTGCATCCTTGGGATTACTTTTTGTGCCTGCAGCTGTTTTTCTGCATGAAAAAAAAAAAAAAAACCAAGGTCTGAGATGTATTTTTCAGTTGCTACTGAAATTGTAGAGTTTCATGGCTAGCCTTCAACTACTGAATATTATTTAAAGATGAAAAGCCTTTGAAATATATTTTTCTAAAATATGCAGATTTTGCCCAGCAACAATAACACAAAGTGTAATTATTTTCTGTTGGTTTTTCTCTCATCCCTCCCATTCCCACACTCCATCTAATTCAGGGAGGATATTAAATGGTATTCCTGAGCAGGAGTCACGGAAATGTCAACCTTTACAAATAATATTAAAAGCAGAAATATAAAGAGAATAGTAACAAATTATATTAAATTTCAGAAATGTGTAAAATGATTCCTATATAGATGGGTCGATACAGCCTAAAAACAAAGATTTCTACAGATTTCCTTTGGTAATGTAAAATTAATGTGGCATCTTTCTCCTAAAAGCCTGAGGCATTCTATAACCATGACTAATTCTCGACATGCCACTTTTAGGAAAACAGAAAAAGCTGTTAATCTTCCAACAGCTATGAAAAGTGAGAGTCTAAGCAGTTAAGCAGATTGTCCCAGGTGAGAGTAAACCAAAGAAAAAACCAGAGATAAGAGCGGAGCATAATTAAACACTGGGTCCTGTAGAGTCTAAACCTTTGATCGGTACACACTGTGCTTCAGTCTGGTCATAAGGGAAAATAAGCCTGATGCCTATTAGCTTTAAATCTTTCAGAAAAATAATAATATTCCAAATCATATTATATAATGAATAATAACAGCTTTCAAAAACCTGTCCCAGAATTTATGATTCTTCAGGGAAGTGAGAAAGAGCTAGTTATAATCAATCTGTGCATATAACAGAAAAAGAACTAATAAAAGTTGTACTTGAATATTTACTCCTCTCCTTTTGAGAGATATAGTGCAACATACTATCAAAAATATGTTATTGTTACTACACTAAAAGAGTTTTACAATGGAGGACTGGCATGGCCTTAACCAAGGCAGCCTAATGACCTTAATATTCCCTTCTGTTGGACTAAATAATAGACTGGCTTATTCCCAACTACAAGCTCATGATTTCCATTTTATTTACTTTAGAGAATCTGTAACTGCAAATTCTTTGTCTGCCCCTCTGAAATGCACAGAAAGCTTCTCCAAGCCTCTAGTTAGTTTTACAACCCTTTCTCAAGGACTTGGGAGCCATTTCTTTGAAATGTGATCTTCTAAGAAGATAGTGCCCTATCTTTCAGACTGTGTGAGAGGGTAGGAGCCTAACTTCTAACTTCTGTGTGCACCAATTAGTAAATACATATGGCCTAATCACATTGCATAACCTCCCCACTCACTTCCTCCAGTACTTTTTCATTAGCTACCCCATCAAGTGGAAACTCTTTCATGTTTTGTTTCATTGGAGTTGAGTTGAATCTCCCCTATCAAAATAGTCTTGAATGAATTCTTTCCTGCCTCCTTCATTCTGTCTAGTGCATTTTTTTTCTTTGGCAACATACAGGTTCAACAGAAATTGGATAATAGGGAGAGTTCCATATTTTTGAAAGACTGAAAAGTCATCAACTGCAAAAATGTGAATGAAGATGAGCAATTCCAGATTTCAGTCACAAATTCCAAATTCAATCTGTCTCTACTTAAATGTAAGGTATAATTGACAACCTTGGCCTTCTAGCCCATGCATCTCTTTGTGTCTGCACAGTTTGTAAACAGAGTTAGATGTAACGTAATTATCCTGGATTATAGTACAATGACTCTGGAAAAAGATGAGTCTAGAACAAAACTAATGTTCAGAGAATGAAAAGAATGAACAACAAGGGACTGAGGGGAGAAAAAAAAATGATTTGTCAGGAAACATCAAAAAAAATTGCTTCAACTAGAGTGTAAAGTTCAATTTGAGGAAGACAAAGAAATAAGTTAATTAAGAAATAAATCATGTAGCTATAATGCTTAGTTACAGAGAAATCTGCTGATGGGAAAGTTTAAACATACAGTCTCTCACTTCTAAGTAGTCCTTTAAAATAAAGTAATGTTAATAAAAAATTGAAGATTAAAGTTTGTATTCAGCCAGCCCAAATAATTTGTGTTTTAAATTTGAATTTTAGAAGGATTTTTTCCTTTTTTTTTCCTTTTGAGTATTAAGGAAGTCTGAGATGATTTTTCTTCTCAATATTAAAAAATAATTTTTCATACAAACTGAATTATTTAAAAATATTTTCATCGTAGGGTCACATGTTCAAATATTTCATATGGCTATATCATGCAATACTTTATTTTATATTGATATTCCATATCGCTTCCTAAAAAGTTCTATATGTTTCTTACCATCTACACAAAGCAGTATGTTTTTATTTAGACCATAATTATTTTTATAGATATGATATTTAGTATTCTCTTATAATTAATCAACTCCAATCTAATAGATTTAAGGGCATTCTTTTAGTCCACATGTCATTCTTACAATACTGGACATTATTAACCACTCTCTTCTCTTCATGATATTCTCTCAGTCCTTTGCATTTAGACACTATAATAATTGTGACTTTCACCTTAACACTTTCTCTTTTTGCCTATGAAACTACATACATAATTTCATTCTAGATTCTTTCTTTAGAAACTTTATGACTATAACATTCATCTCTGTGAACCTATTAAAGTAAATATGAGTCATATCTCTAGCATTCCCAGGAAAGATGCCTGATTAGGTCCGTGATTGTTTAACAGTGACCCAACAGCAGTTAATAGGAACTTGTCTGAGGAAACTCTTGGAATTTGGGGCATAAAAATGACTCAAAGTGGAGTAGGGTACCATTTACATTTAACAGACAGCAATAATGTCTCAAATATTGCACTAAGCCATAAATATATGCAAATAAATAAGACAAAGGACTCACATTCCAGTAAAAAGAAAATATGAAAGTAAGGTAGTCAACTAATATTGCAGCAAACCTATTTTTGCCAAAAATTCTCCATGGTACAATAATTATTATCTCTTTCTATTGTATAAAATAAAATCCAAAGAAAGCAAACAATCTGCAAATTGTCCGAACTCTCATACCTAGTATGTCACAGAACTAGAATGAGAATGTAAGTATAACTGTCACAAAGTCCAAATTCTTTCTAAATTACCTTGCTCAAAAGAAACTAATCAGAATGTTAAAACAAGAAGCTAGCCAATAAAGAATCTGAGGGCCAAGAAAGAAAGCACAAAAATATGTAAATCATAAAAAAAGAAGCAGTATATATACATATACATATAGAGAGAGAGACAGAGAGAGAAAGTGCATACGCAAGAGAGAGATAACCATAACGTTACTCTTCATGGTAAGTCATTCTCCTACCAAACTAAATCTCTTCATGTATTTTCCCTGTGGTTTCCAGTAAATAGATCTAAGAAAATGTTTAAAACATAGATAAAAATTAATTGGCCTGTAGAATGTAGGGTAAATGGTGTCAGGGAAAGAGTCAGGTAAGATGTTTTAATTGAAGTCTTTGGTTTGAATATGGATACATTTTTAAAAATCTGTTAGTTTGGGACAAATGTATATACTATATTGTCTAATAGCATCCTTGATCAAAATTCTCCCAATATATAAAATTTACTTTAAGTGGCCAGCAAAGCATAATAATCAATGCTATTCTGGCTTAACTCTTTTTGAATAAAATGAGCCTTCAGTATAAGACCATAGTTTTTTATAAATATAGCATATATTAGGGGTGTGGGGAACCAGAATGGCAACATTACAACTGCTGGGTAAAGCTCTGCTGTCATATTTCAGTTCATCCTCAATTTGCAAAGCCAATGAGAAAAATTGTGAGTGTACTTCCTTTACTAAGCAGTTTAGAATAATATTATTTAGCTTGGCTAACACTATCATTTATTTAGCATCAATATTAATGATTTGGAATGGGAGTAAAATTACAGTAATGAAATTCATAGCTAATACTAATTCTTCATCTATTAGAACTGCCAAAGAGAGATAAATATGTAAAATGACTTGCATTGCTTAGGACCTTGGTTTATAAATTGCAATGGGAGTTTTAATAGGTACTTAGACTTTTGGGAACAAGTAGTAGACATTTCTAAGAAGAAATGAAACTTTGAATTGGAGAATATTATTTAAAAACCAATATCCTAACTAAAGGAAGATTAGCTCATTTCATTTGAATAATATTTTGTGGTTTTTTCATTCTTCGGAAAGGAGGAATATATATGACTCATTTCAATATAAGTTATTCACAGGCCAGAGTTCTGTCTCTGAAACTGTCTCCACCAAAATCAGCTCAGACCCTTTGAATGTCTGATTAAAAGACAGCAACAACAAACATTACTAAAGAGTTGAAATTTAATGATATCCTTCCAGTCAAGTCGATCTGTCCTTTCTTGCCTCTTCTACTGTCTGCCATCAATAGTGGTGGCTGTACCAAAGTGTATTAAGTCAAGCAGCTTAGGAAATGTCATGGGAGCCATGTTTGCATCTATAGAGCATATTTTTCATTTCAGCCCCAATCAGTGTAAGATGTTCCTCATAAAAACCAGAGCAGGGTAATTCTCCATCCCCAACTATTGAGCCAAAAGTTGGGTCACAAACGTATCAGAGGCAAAGAAATAATACCTTGAGTAATAAGATTGTGTAATAGTTATTTAGCAGAGAACATTAGAGGAAAAAAATCTCTTTAAAACAGTTGAGGAAGATTAAAAATAAATCCTCCAATTTAAGAAAACAATAATTTTCTGAGGTTATGACTTGATTTAAAGAAACAAACATTTTTTTAAATTATAGGTCATCATCACTAATTTCACTATAATAGCAGCTACCATTTGCTAAGAACCAGCTATGCATCAGGCATTTCAATAATTATTTTACACGTTATACCATTTTATGTAAACCTCATACATCTATAAATTAGCCTTAGTAGCATTAAACATACAAAGAAATGATAGATCAGAAGGGGATGAATACTGTGAAGGAGAATACAGTGAAAGCCAGGTTTCCCTGCTGCCAAACTTGCTAGTCTTTTTATTCATTGTCATACCTACCTACAAAAGACCTACAGAATCTTTCTATACAAATGCAGATAAAGTTATATTGGGACCAATCAGACTAATGTAATTTCCAAGAATTAGTTGGCTATGAATTCATACCAGTGTACAAGAAGTTGGATTGACATCATCTATCAGAATTCCATTGAAATGTTTAGTTTGTTGCATATGATTAAGTATATTTTAACTTTATGAAAACTATATGTAATTTTTATGTCTGTATTAGTTGTTTTGCATGTTGCTGATAAAGACATACCCCCAAAACTGCGAAGAAAAAGAGATTCAATTGGACTTACAGTTCCACAAGGCTGGAGAGGCCTCAGAATCATGGCAGGAGGCAAAGGGCTCTTCTTTCATGGCAGTGGCAAGAGAAAATGAGGAAGATACAGAAGCAGAAACTCCTGATAAAACCACCAGATCTCATAAGACTTATTCACTACCACGAGAACCATATGGGGGAACCCCCCCGGTTGATTCAAATTATCTCCCACTGAGTCTCTACCATAACACATGGGAATTATGAGAGTACAGTTCAAGATGAGATTTGGATGGGGACACAAAGCCAAACCATAGCAATGTCCATTTGTTTTCTATATTTGTGTTTTCTATCTCAAGTCATGTATAAAACCCTTTCAGTACTTTCAAGTTCTTATAATAGATATATGGCCAATGTCTCCAGATGACTACTGGTGACAACATTTCTGAAACCTTGGTTCTACCTACACAAATCAGCATTCCCTTAATTCCTTATTAAGCCACAGATCTGCCTTCTTAAGTGCACTACATAAAACCAAAACAGGTAAGGTGGTATTTAAGCAAAGATACTATTATAAACAAAAGGAAACAGTCATTCTTGTTCTCAAAATATTTGTATAAAGAAATATCATTTAGAACCAATTCAAATTAATTAAAATCTCTAATTTAATTTTTAATTTGATTTTTATTTAAAAAATTTAATTTTTAATCAAAAAATTTTTGATTAATTAATCTAATTAATTTTTTGATTAAAATTTTGATTAATTTAAGATTTTTGATTGGTTGATTAAATTAATTAAAATATTTTATAAAGAAATATTATTTAGACCCAAATTCAAATTAATTAAATTTTCCTTCTAAAAATATACTTATATAAATACGAGTTTATACAAACACATGTATAAATCCAGTATAAAGAAAAAAGTTATATCTTCAAGGAGAACTACAAACCACTGCTTAAGGAAATAAGAGAGAATACAAACAAATGGAAAAACTTTCCATGCTCGTGGATAGAAAGAATCAATATCATGAAATGGCCATACTGCCCAAAGTAATTTATAGATTCAATGCCATCCCCATCAAGCTACCATTGACTTTCTTCACTGAATTAGAAAAAAATACTTTAAATTTCATATGGAACACAAAAAGAACCATATAGCCAAGACACTTCTAAGCAAAAAGAACAAAGCTGAAGGCATCACACTACCTGACTTCAAACTGTACTACAAGGCTACAGTAAACCAAAACCGCATGGTACTGGTACCAAAACAGATAGGTGGACTAATGGAACACAACAGAGGCCTCAGAAATAACGTCTCACGTCTACAACCATCTGATCTTTGACAAGCCTGACAAAAACAAGCAATGGGGAAAGGATTCCCTGTTTAATAAATGGTGTTGGGAAAACTGGCTAGCCATGTGCAGAAAGCTGAAATTGGACCCCTTACTTATACGTTATACAAAAATTAACTCCAGATGGATTAAAGACTTAAATGTAAAACCTAACACCATAAAAACCCTAGAAGAAAACCTAGGAAATATAATTTTAGACATTGGCAAAGATTTCATGACTAAAACATCAAAAGCAATGGCAATAAAAGCCAAAATAGACAAATGGAATCTAATTTAAAAAAAGCTTCCTCACAGCAAAAGAAGCAATCATCAGTTAACAGGCAACCTACAGAATGGCAAAAAAATTTTGCAATCTATCCATCTGACAAAGGGCTAATATCCAGAATCTACAAAGAATTTAAACAAATTTACAAGAAAAAAAAAAACCATCAAAAAGGGGGTGAATGATATAAACAGACACTTTTCAAAAGAAGACATTTATGCAGCCAACAAACATATGAATAAAAAGTTCATCATCACTGGTCATTAGAGAAATGCAAATCAAAACCACAATAAGATACCATCTCATGCCAGTTAGAATGGCAATCATTAAAAAGTCAGGAAACAGCAGATGCCGGAAAGGATGTGGAGAAATAGGAATGCTTTTACACTGCTGGTGAAAGTATAAACTAGTTCAGCCATTGTGGAAGACAGTGTGGTGATTCCTCAAGGATTTAGAAATAGAAATACCAGTGACCCAGCAATCCCATTACTGGGTGTATATCCAAAGGATTATAAATCATTCTACAATAAAGATACATGCACATATATGTTTACTGTAGCTCTATTTACAATAGCAAAGACTTGGAACCCACCCAAATGCCATCAAAGATAGACTGGATAAAGAATATGTGGCACATATGCAACATGGAATACTATGCAGCCATAAAAAAGTTCATGTCCTTTGCAGGGACATAGATGAAGCTGGAAACCATCATTCTCAGCAAACTAACACAGTAACAGAAAATCAAACACCACATGTTCTCACTCAGAAGTGGGAGTTGAACAATGAGAACACATGGACTTAGGGAGGGGAACATCACACACCAGGGCCTGTCAGGGGTGGGGGCTAAGGGGAGGGATAGCATTAGAGAAATATCTAATGTAGATGTTGGGTTGATGGGTGCAGCAAACCACAATGGCACGTGTACACCTATGTAACAAACCTGCACATGTATCCCAGAGCTTAAAGCATAATAAAAAAGTATTGAATATATAAAAGTATTAGAAATTTTTTTAAAAAGAAATAGCTCTAAACAGAAACAAGGCTTAATTCTGATAAACATGTGTTTATACTATAATCCTCTTGTCCTAGGAAATGGAGAAAAATATGGGAATTGAAATAGAAAGGGGTAGTGTACAAGTTATTGTAAACGGTACAGTGGGCAAATGGTACAGTGTTATTCTCAAGAAAGGAATAGTACCTTATAGGAAACTGAATAAGACTTACTTGGCTTATTTGTTAGGTATGAAAGGGAAAAAAGAGGCAGAGGAGGAGGAGAGAAATTTTCCATAAACTATGTTCAATTTTTTTAAGAACTTCCCCTCCTTTGGTGTTATCTTCCTACTGAAACAATGTTTATTTTCTACAGAGCTTCACATCCCTGTCTGCTGTCCAGTATCAAGAAAAACTAGTTACTTCTGAAGATTTTATTTGTTGTACATCATGATTCTTGTTGCAAGTGGCTCTGATAACTCTTTTTCAAAGACTATTTGGAATCTATAAAATGATACAGTAGCATTACTAGTCAATTGGATTTCAAAATTGCGAAAAGGTCAGAGCAATGCACTGTATTACAGGTGACTGATGTCTCCTACAGAGTATATGAAGCAGAAAATATTAATGCTTTGTATTTTTGACAAAAATTCCAATAAAAATGTAAAGTTATATAATATGAATTTGCTATTCAAATGGAAATAGTAATGTAAGTTAATAAGAAATAAGAATAATAATTCTAATTTCAATGAATCATTTATTCAGGCATATAATGGGATAAATCAACCTGCTGACATGGCCTAATACAATAAAAATATAAAATTATCAAGAAACATAGTAAGACACTACACTTTAAAATCTGAAATTATGAACTACTGGAACTCAATCTAGGATAAATTTAAATTGCTAATGGTAAGATCTCATCATTTATAATTTTAATAAGTTTATCTAGATTTTTCTTATGCATATTAAAGTATGAGAACCAAAACTTCACAGGGGAAAAATTAAAACTATCAAGTGTAATAAAAAATAATTTTATTATTTATGTATAAAATATAGACTTCCCCTCCCCAAAGAAAAGCCATTTCTTTTTTTAATAAATTATTATCAAACTAGTTTATATTTCTTTTCAGTACATTTTAGGCATCTGGATATCATATTCTTTGTTCTAAGAATAACTAATAAATAACTAACAGAAGCAGCCAAAATTAAACACTTAATTGGATATAGTGTATTTCTTTATATTTGCAGAGAAAATTATTTAAGTAGTTCCTGACCTCAAAGAGGTAGCACAGACATTGGAAAACATTTATAAGATATATCAACAATGGAACAGATCCATACATCAGGAGCTGTACAAAATGTAAGATATTATATGTACATAATTTGAGGTGAAAAAATTTAAGAAGTGTCTCAAAAACAAACATTACTCTTCATTACTGCAAGAGAGATAAAGATATAATAAAAGAAAATCTCATTATCTTAAGTGGTTAGGATGACTGTAAGTTTGTACTAATTTGAATAGTCTAGGAAGATTTAGTAGACAGAATGACATTTCAGAAGCTGTTTTAATTACTTAAAAAATGTTTTGAATACCAGAATGGAATTGTATACCAAGATAAATTGTGGTTTGCTAAAGGATGAAAATGTTGACTATTTATGGGGTGCAACATCATTAAAATTAAAATTAAATTGATAACCATATGCAGAAGAATGAAACTAGACCCATATCTCTTGCCATATAAAAAAATCAATTCAAAATAACTGTAAGACCTGAAACTATAAAATTACTAGAAGAAAACAGAGGAAATGCCTCAAAACATTGGTTTGGAAAAAAAATTCATGAATAAAACCTTAAAAGCCCAGGCAACAAAGGTAAAATGGAAGAACTGAAGAAAATATTTGCAAACTATTCATCCAACAGGACATTAATATCCAGAATATACAAGGAACTCAAACAACTCAACAGCAAAAAAAAAAAAAAAAAAAATCCTTTTTAAATTGGACAAATGATCTGTATAGATATTTCTTGAAGGATTACATACAAATGGCCAACAGTATGTGAAAAATGCTCACCATCGCTAATTGTCAAGGAATTGCAAATCAAAACCACAATGAGATATGATCTCATTCCACTTACAATAACTATTACATAAAAGACAAAAAAAATAACAAGTGCTGGTGAGGACACAGAGAAAAAGAAACTCTTATACACTGTTGGTGGTAATGTAAACTAGCACAGCCATTATGGAAAACAGTACGAAGATTACTCAAAAAAACTGAAAATAGAGAAGTCCTAACCAGAGCAATAAGGAAAGAGAAACAAAGAAAATGCATCCACATAGAAACAGAGGAAGTCAAACTACTTTCTGTCTTGCAGATAATATAATTCTATACCTAGAAAGCCCCATTGTTTCTGTAGAAAGGCTCCTAGATCTGATAACTTCAGCAATGTTTCAGCATATAAAATCAATGTAAAAAAAAATCAGTAGCATTTCTATACACCAATAACATCCAAGCTGACAGCCAAATCAAGAAAACAATTGCATTCACAGTCACCACAAAATGAATAAAATACTTAGGAATATGACTAACCAGAGAGGTTAAAGATCTCTGAAATGAGAATACACTGCTGAAAGGAATCAGAAATGACACAAAGAAATAAAAGAACATTTCATGTTTATAAATAAGAAGAATCAATATTGTTAAAATGGCCATATTGCCCAAAGCAATTTACAGAGTGTATGCCATTCCTATCAAACTACAAATAACATTTTTCACAGAATTAGAAAAAAAAAGTATCCTAGAATTCATTTGGAAACAAAAAAGAGCCCAAATAGTCAAGGCAATTCTAAGCAAAAAGAACAAAATTGAAATCATTACATTACCTGAGTTCAAACTATACTACAAGGCTACAGTAACCAAAACAGTAGGTACTGGTACAAAAATAAACACACAGACCAATGGAATTTGTTAGAGACTCCAGAAATAAAGCCACACACCTAAAACCATCCAATCTTCCATAAAGCTTACCAAAAAAAAAAAGCAATAGGAAAAGGAGTTTCTATTCAATAAATGGTCCAGGGATAACTGGCTAGCCATATACAGAAGATTGACACTGGACCCCTTTTTATTACCATATACAAAAATCAACTCAAGAAGGATTAAAGACATAAGTGTAATACCTAAAACTATAAAAACGCTAGAAAATAACATAGGAAATATCATTCTGGACATAAGCCCTGGTAAAGATTTCATGACAAAGACTCCAAAAGCAATTGCAACAAAAACAAAAATTGATAATTGGAATCTAAATTAAACTAAAGAGCTTCTGCACAGCAAAAGAACCTATTAACAGAGTAAACAGGCAACTTACAGAATAGGAGAAAATATTTTCAAACAACAAAGTTCTAATACCTAGAATCTATAAAAAACTTAAATCAACAAACAAACAACCTCATTAAAAAAATGAGAAAAGAACAAGAACAGACACTTCTCAAAAGAAGACATATACATAGCCAACAAGCATATAAAAATGCTCAATATCAGTAATCATTAGGAAAATGCAAATAAAAATCACAATGAGACACCATCTCACATAGTCAGAATTGCTATTACTAAAAAATCAAAAAATAACAGATACTAGAAAGGTTGGGGAGGACAAGGAAGGCTTATATGCTGTTGGTGGGAATGTAATTTAATTCAGCAACTGTGAAAGCGGTCTGAAGATTTCTCAAAAAACTTAAAACTACCATTCAAACCAACAACTTATTACTGGGTATAATACCCAAAGATACACAAATAATTCTACCATTCTAAAGACACATGCACATATATGTTTATCACAGCACTATTCACAATAATAAAGACATAGAATCAACCTAAATACACATCAATGGTGGACTGGACATGGTAGTACATATACACCATGGAATACGACACAACCCTAAAGAAGAATGAGATCATGTCCTTTGCAGCAACATGGATGGAGCAGGGGTTCATTATCCCAAGCAAATTAACCAGGAAAAGGAAACATTGTGTACACATGGACACAAAGAAGAGAATAATAGACACTGTGGTTTACTTGAGGTTGGAGGGTGAAAGAAGGATACTACTTATTGGGCAGTATTCTGACTGCCTACTTGACAAAATTATCTGCACACCAAATCTCTATGACATACAATTTACCCATGTAACAAAAGTGCATGTACCCATTGAACCTCAAATAAAAGTTGGATAAAAAAACCTCTAAAAATAGAACTAACATGTGACACAGAAATCTCACGAGTGGGTATATATCCAAATCAAGGGAAATCAGAATATCCAAGAGACGTCTTCACTCCCATGTTTATTGCAGCACTATTCACAATAGCGAAGATTTGGAATCAATCAGAGTGTCCATCACTGGATTAATGTATAAAGAAAATGTTATACATACATATATATATAGTGTGTGTATATATATATATATGTGTGTGGTATATATACATATATATACATATATATGTATACGTATACATATATATGTGGTATATATACATATATGTATACGTATACATATATGTGATATATATGTATACGTATACATATATATCTACACACACACACACACACACACACATGCACACACACTATACAATACTACTCAGCCATAAGAAACAATGGAATCCTGTCATTTGCAGCATCATGAATAAGCCTGACCTGGAGGACATTATGTTAAGTGAAATAAGCCAGGAACAGAAAGATAAATACTGCATGCTCTCATTCATGTATAGAAGCTAAAAAAGTTGATCTCACAGAAGTAGAGAGTAGATAGGCAGTTACTAAAGGCTGGGAAGAGTGGGAGTGATAGGGAGAACATGGACATAACGTTTGCTAAGGAATACAAAATTACAGCTAGATAGGAGGCATAAGTTCTGGTGTTCTATAGCACTTAACTATAGTCAGGCTATAGTTAACAATAATGTATTTTGAATTTCTTGAATAACACAAACTGTCCCTCTCCTGTCTCCTTTCACTCCAATGGGACTCTCAGCCTGTAAACTGTCTGTGTAAATAATTCTCACACCTTACCAATACACTGCAGGATGCTTTTCCTGAGCCAGGGCTTTCTATGTGAAGACACTCAGCCAGAAATGCCTGATAAGTCTTCACCTTCATCAGTATCATGGTGACTAGGAGCAATTGATTTGGGGTTATACCAGTTCCGTAAATGTTGTCTTAAGAGCCTCATTTTTGAAGAGTAGCAAAATCCTACCTATATTCTACAATCAACTGATGTGAATAAAATGTAAAATAAAAAAAACAATAATTTATTATCTAGTTTCAAATAGCTAGAGGAGAGAATTTTGAATATTCCTAATAAAAGAAATAACAAAGGTTTGAGGTGATGAATATGCTAATTATACAGATTTGAGCACTTTACAATGTAGGTATTAAAACATCACTATGTACTCCATAAATACGTAGAATTAATATACAACAATTTAAAAAAATCTTGATAGTTTATATGAGCCACACCCAAGGAGACAAATTCGAGGCAAACAAAAGAAACTGGGAGAGGTGGTGACTGGAAAAAACAAAAGTATTTTGATCTTCCTGATGATAGGCTTTAGAGAATAATGAGAATATTGTAGATGTGGTGTTCAATGGGATGGAAAATTGATAAAGGACTTCGGGTAGGGAAAGATGGGTCAGTGTGACAGATGAAGAAGGCAGCTTTGACAATAATAGCTACACAGATGAAAATGACTCAATCCTGAAAATGGAAAATCAAGTGAAAATGAAGTACTAGCAGCCAAGCTAAAGATAATTGGGTCTATCTTATAGTAAGAAAAAAACAGAGGAAAGTGAAAGAACAGGAACTAAAAAGCAGAAAGCAGCAGTAATGTTTCCTTGGGGAACTGGCAAAAAGAAATTGATCAAAAGATATTTCTTGAATGAGCTAATTAGTAATTTACTGAGTGACAATAAGTTTAGTTCAACAAATATATAGTGCACACAATGTATCAGGATTTGAGTTTTGTGCTAGAGACAGGCAGTGAAAATGATATCAAAATTTTCTTATTTGCCACATTAGAAAGATGACGACATTGCCAACTGCAAATAGAAATCTACATTTTAATGTTTATGCATTGAATTTTGGTTTTACTGTGACTTAATGTCATCAACTCCTCAGAAAATATTTGTTGTTGACTACCAAAAAGAAAACATTTTTAAGTACAATTTCAAACCTTTTGAGCTTGCTAGCAAATTTAAAGTCAATAGAATTTGCATTTGGGAGGATTCATATGCATAGAAGTGACTTTTTTTAGAATGTTTCTATCTGAATCTCTGAAAAATGAGAAAAATGAGACATTAAACTGGGTCTTGCAGCTCACTTCCTCTGTCATTTATGACACTTGACTCTGTATCTTGCAAAATTAGAGTATAATGTCAGAAAGCATTTGGTTGATGTTTCAAGAACATAATGTTACTGTTATTCACATACGACTGTCAGCACCAAATAATACAGCAATGCTTTGTATATTCTCTACCCACAACTTCTGTGAAACAGGAAAAAAAAATAGGAATGAAAGATTTGTTGCATTAGTTTCAGGCACTGTTTAGGCCTGTTTATAATAGTGATATTGTCTCCCTTGGAATACTATAGAGTATTTTCAGGTTCAAAATGAGTTATTCAAAAGAGAGTAAATCCCTTGGAAGCTGTTTGAACTGTTTGTAGAAAATAACTATTTCTAGTCTTTTAGTATTCAAAAATGAAAATTACTGTCTCTAATATTGTATCTCCCACTGTTCTCTCTGAAATAACAGTCCTTTTAAATGGTACTTTATATTGGATCTTGTAAAAACTAAAAGGTCATATCTTTCTTTACTATTTATAAGCCCCCACAGTCCTGACACAGGCCTGGGCCAATACATAATAATATTTTAAAAACCATCACATTGCATCCATTCTACCATGCACTTTTCACACTTTGAAATCTCTGAATTCATGAATGAAAATGTTTTTGCCTTGTTGACTGTTCACTAAATACAGTCCGTCATACATTTAAGGAAATGCAGTAAGGCTGATAATATCTAGCAATAAATCCCCAACGTATCTTGGAATGTGTGACCTAAAGAAGAATTTTAATATAGAGTATAAAAAAAGAATAAATTCTTACAAGAATTGTGAAGTTATTATATAGGATTGTTAGCTATATGATCAGTGGTGCAATCATTCCTTAGTGAGCTATGTGCTTGTCCAGTAATGTTTAAAATGGCTCTTTTCACCTCTACTTGGATGCACACTTGAATTCCCAAGAGACAGGTATAGCTGCTCAGGTAATTAAACAGTTTGTTTCATTTAATGTTTGAGGGGAAAAAAAACAAATGCCTGACAGTGTGAAGGTAGAAACCTTAATTACTATTTCTAGAACCACTGCGAATCACTTGTGTGACCATTTTATCTTAATTATATAGCAGAATGAAATGGTACCACTGCCCAAGACAGAATGCTTGCTGTAAAACGTGCCGGTGAAGGAGATGAAATACTTAAGTGAGAACCAGGTTAATAGATAAAACATTAAGGTAGGACTCCCGAAACGATTTCTGTTTAATATATCTTCATTATTTCCTCACACAACTAAGACTCCTTCAGCTGTAAAATGGAAATACTTGTGTTTTAAATCTCCATGAAATAACATGCAAATAAAACAATCAAAATGTATAGCAATTTTTGCTACTTGGAAGGAAAATATTATTCCAATACAAATAAAAGGGGAAAACTCAGTATGATAAGTAGGTCAGAATTACTATTTGCTAGGAGGACTAATAATTCGATCGGTGAATTTCTGAAGCTTCAAGTTAACACTAAGTGAATTTTTTTGTCCATCAACAAATATTTTTCATTTTAAAGGTTTAATTTTCTACAAATTTGGGGATTGTGGTTTTTATTACTCTCCTAAAAATTCTGACATTCCCACCTAATGCATTTAATGAGCTGCTCACAGACCCATAAAGCAGGTGGCCACCAGATGCAGTGCACCTCTAGGAAATATAATTGGTGCTTGGCAAATTTGTTTAGGCAGGTGGTCTATGAACACAGGTGGCCTACTAAGTAAGTTTCATTGTGTTTCCAATCTCAGAAGATACCTGCAAAAAACACAGGGAAAATATTCAATATTATTTTATTTCAGGGGAGGTGAATTAGAAGGATTATTAGGTAAAGAATTTTAAAAATCACAGGAATAGACTGCTTGTGGAAGGTGCATTGGAATAGGGATTCAGAGACGCAGTTGTGGGTCTTGACTCTGTGACTCCAGGTGAGATACAAACTAGCAATGCATCTGGTCTTTTTTTTTTTTTTTTTTTGAAAGAAAGAAAAAGAGAGGAAAGAAAGTGAGAGTGAAAGAAAGAAAGAAAAAGAATGTAAGAGAGAAAGAAAGAGGAAGAGAAAGAGGGAGACAGAACGAGATTCTTGTTCTATTGCCCAGGCTAGAATGCAGTCTAAAAATGGGTATTAAAAACCTCTTTTATGCCAATAATTGTACTTAACAATGGAGACAGGAAGGAATAAGAGATGAAAATAACAAACAAGCAGCCAACCA
>CAUYLG010019883.1:0-23057 GCA_963573385.1 Cacajao melanocephalus
AAATACCTCAATACAAACAAATGAAAACACAACATATCAAAACTTATGGGCTGCAGTTCACAAATTGGAAGAATTAATATTGTTAAAATGTCCATACTTGTTACCCTTATTCCTTCCTGTCTCCATTGTTAAGCACAATTATTGGCATAAAAGAGGTTTTTAATACCCATTTTTAGACTGCATTCTAGCCAGGGCAATAGAACAAGAATCCTGTTCTCTCTCCCTCTTTCTCTTCCTCTTTCTTTCTCTCTTACATTCTTTTTTCTCTTTCTTTCACTCTTTCTTTCTTTTTTTCTCTCTCTTTCTTTCTTTCAAAAAAAGAAATGTCCATACTATCCAAGGCAACCTAAAGATTCAATGTCATCCTGTATCTGAACACAGGTCTGGCCACTCACTGCTTTCAGCATCCAGTTAATGAGAGAGATCTGTTGTGACTTTATTAACCAAAAAGAAAGTCACAAAAGTGACTTTATTAACCGAAACCAGTAATGGGGAAGTTGCCAGATTCCCTATCCAAAGTAACCACTTTGAATTTCTAGAAAGAAGGTAAGTATTAAAAAAGGGGACTTGATATGGAAAGCAAGCAGGAGTTGTGCTAAGTATTAGATTTGTGTGTCTTGTTTTGGTGGCTATCTTGGGTCTCATCCCACCTGGAGCATGGGCTGGCATCATCTCAACAATGGCCAGATTGTTGACTAGCCACCTTGAGGTTATCTCTGAAATTCTGCAGCACGGTTTCCAGGTTTGGTCTGCCTGTTTCAAGATTAAATCCCAGAACTTTATGTAAGCACATAATTAGATACTAGCATACAGTTAGATAATGATGGGAAAGGAAGGGACAGTAAGTCTTATTTTAAGGTTAAGGCGAAAAGCTTCTGCAGTTGGCTTCAAGGTTATATCTTGAGATTAGGCAGAAAAGAGAAAGGAGAAAAAAATGTTTTAAAATGCATTTTGAAGCTGCTTGGTTAATCCCTATCAAAATCCCAATGGCATTTTTTTCTTTACAGGCATAGAAAAAACAAATCTAAAATGTATATGGAACCACAAAAGGCCATGAATAGCCAAATCAATTATAAGAAAAAACAGCAAAGCTGGAAACATCACACTTCCTGATTTCAACATATATTACAAAGCTACAGTAATCAAAACAATATGGTACTGACATAATGACAGTTATATAGACCAATGGGAGGAGACAATGGGGATATATTTGAAAAATGCATCATTTAGGCAATTTTATTGTTGTGCAAGCACCATCAAGTGTACTTAACAAACCTAGATGATATAGCCTACTCTATTATAATTTTATGAGACCAGTTTCATACATGTGGCCAGTCATTGATCAAAACAGCATTATGTTGCACATGGCATATATGCATGTTCTTAGTCAAATATATTTGGAAAATGCTGTACCAATATATCTCACTCTAGAGAAACCCATTGAATGATATTTTATATAGCATTTCTCAAATATTATATCCATACATTCACCAAGAATTTATCAAACCACTGTGTACCAGCCACCATACTATGTACTGGGGATACAGCAATGAAGCAATGAACTTGACAGATAATGGCTCTGTTCTTCCTAACTTACATTCTAGTTGGAGGACAGGCGATGTACAAGTTAACAAAAATAATTCCAGAGACTGATAAATGCTGTGAAAAAAATAAAATAAAATGATATGACAGGTAGTGACAGAGGCCTCAGTGGCCAGAAAAAGGCCTTTCCAAGAAAGTAAGATTTGAGTTGAGACTTGAATGATAAGAGCTGGCCACATGAAGATCTGAGACAGAGAACTACAGACAAAGGGAGCAGCTAGAGCAAAGTCCGCAGGGTCAGAATGAGTTTGAGTGCTGAAGTCTTTCTTCACAAGTTAGATTAAGTGGTGTAGTGACCCAGAAAGCCCCATTTAGGGAATCTTGAGGTACTAGAAATACTTGTTTAATTTGGATTTCGGAATTATGAATGGGCATGGTAATTTAGAAAATTGAAGAAATAAGTAAACACTCCCAAACAGATCCATCTTACTGATAATAATTCTCTTTCAAGATGGATTAATGCAACACATTAAATCTAGAAGTCCCAAGAAATATTCAACATAGCAAACTAAAATGACATTTATTTTCTAGAAGTATTTTTCTAATCATCAAATAATTTTGTTTTGGAACTGAAAGCAATGCAAGTCAAGTATCTGTTATAGAAGTCCTATGGAATGGAACTAAAAGGGAAGAGTTGTTTTTGAAAAAAATCTTTCTACTATGGAAAAGTGGCAAACAGATGAGTGCTGAACATGAAATCAAATGGAAGAAGAGCTGGATAACCAGAGAGATACAAGCAGGGATATGTCTTTTCACAAAGTTAATTGGAAAACCAGCATCATGGAAAGCGGGCCTGATATGCGCAGTCCGTGATGCTGGTATCATCAACAGGTTAGCACGACCCAGGGATTCTTCAGTGCATGAAATCAGCAGCCACTGCTGAAGGCAAGTCACCTGGAAGTCACTTGAGCTGACTACAATTCACAGCATCACCAGTGTTGAACAGAGAGCAAACACAGGGGAACCTGAAAGCAAACTATTCTTGTGGAGAACTTGCTTAAAAAAAGAGGACATGGTTTAGAAGCAAGAGGAAACCAGTTAATGGAGACTTTGCCCCAGGAATATATGACAAAATGGGGACAAGTGAACAAGTTAATGGGAAGGGTTTTGTTTTAGTAAAAAAATGAAACATCATATCATTAAACAGATTATCTTACATAAATATATTGTAATTTCTTCCAACTTCAAACCTAACTTGAAAGAGGTGCTAACTTGGACATAGGTGCAAAAATAACCAAGCTCCTAGGCACTCTTTCATCTTTGAAAAAAAAAAAAAAAAAACAGCTCAATCAAATCTTGTATGGAATGGAATACTTTGTTTAAATCAATTTCCTGATTAGATAGATTAGATTTTTTAAATATAGTTGTCAATCCTTCTTAAAGATATCAGCTAAGATCAATGGAACACAACAGACAGCCCTGAAGCACATCTGTGTATGTGTGTACAAAATAATTAAGTTTATTATAAAAGATGCACCATAATACCAATACACATCTGCATTATGAAACATCCATGACAATAGACATTCAAAATTAGATACTCTGAACTTTATATTGGCTCCCAACATCCTCATGGATCTCCCCATACCCGCTTTTGAGACTGCTGTGCTCTCTGCCCCCACTGACCCTAGTTGAACAGCAACCGTGATCTCCAGGAGAGCAGGGCCTATGGCCGTCCTCCTCATCATCCAATTCCTGGTTCTGTGGAACATTCAACAAGCATTAGTTCCCCCAGAGCTCTTTTCTTCCTAGGGGGCTGACACTGGACATAGGAGATATAAGCTTTTCCATTTGCTTTAAGCAATCTAATTCTACAACTTCTGGGGACAATGAAGCGAACTTCACCCAAAGACAAGATGACAAGCGCAGGGTTATAAAGTAAGTCCTATAGCTTCAGCCACTGCTGAAAGTGAAGAGGAAGTTTATATATATGTATATCCTCTAGGAAGTACAATCCATAAAAAGAGGAATTCCAGGTATTTTCCCACTACCCAGGCCACTGGAATAATTTTTTAAATGGAAAGGAATAAATATGCAAACATTGTAACCTTTTAGAAGTACAACTGTTTAAAAAGAGTATACTAGCAAGCTGCTGAAATATTCTAAGACAATGAGCAGCTTGACATTTTTCAAACTAATATTTTAAAACTCGGATCCACATGTGCACTGGAAATTAATGCCATTTGTTCAACAATAATAGACTTGATTCATATCCACTCTCATACAGTGGATTATATTTGCTGATTTCATTAAACCTTCAAAAGGTTACAGCTGGTTGACATATGAAAAACTCCACACCTCCAGAACAGGAAATTTTGTGCCAGTCCTCTTTTTAATTTTTTTTTTTGTATGACAAAACTACACTTCAGAAAGAAATGGTAAAACATAGGACTCTGTTCCTTACTATCATTGATTATATTTGCAAACTTTTATAATATCAGGATATACTAACAAGATGACAGAAGCAGGGGGTCATGAGTAAATGGTCTGAGCACATTAGAAACACCTCAGAACTCCTAGAACTGCTGGGAGGGGACTTTGGAGGGAGGCTGCAGCTCTCAGCCCAAGGCTGTAGGATGCAAAACCGGGCATGAACCATAATGAGACGACTTTGCAATATTGGCTTGTGGGCCAGAGGACATTTTGATCATAGACAGGACTCTGGGATTCAGTACTAAGCAATATGAGTTATCTTACTGTCTTTTTGGTAACACTAAAAGAAATAAAAATAAAATAAAATAAATTCTCAAGAGGGATTGTACCAGGACTAACAGAAGGGCTGTGTAACTCCAGAGGGATTGAAGTCAGCCTTTATTTATGCTTTATAAAGTAACTGAAACAGGAAAAAGAACTCCTTGACCATGCCAGAGACATATTATAATCAATGTGGGTTAAATTAGGGCTTCCATAATCATGACAGTAATTTCTGCAATAAGATCTTTAACAGCTACTGATATACAAAACCTTCCAGCCTAAAAGGTTTAGTAACACAAATAACTATTACATTGTCAAACACTGAGTGACAATAAGAGTCCTGGAATTAACCCTAGTATGCATTAGAAGCTTCAACTACTGTACCTAGATACATTTTTGAAAAATTTCACAAACACACAAAAAGCTACAACACTTCTCACAGAGGTTATGTTATGACCCTACAATGCCCTTTAGGTATCTATTGTCCTACTCTTTTGAAAATAGAGGTTTCTTCAAATTCCTAATTTCCTCAATTATTTCATTTTAACTTAAATAAACCAAGAGGGCCAGGCTACTGCTTTCTTGCTGTGCAACATTATGCAAGTTACTTAGCTTCCCTGTGCCTTGGTTTCTTAAGTATAAAAAGAGAAGAGTACTTATACTTAAAGTGCTGGTTATTATATTAGCAGAATATATACATAAATCACGTAGAACAAGGCCTGGCTGGTAGTCAGTTATCAATGATTTGTACTATTTGTATTATTTCAGTGGTGTCTATGAATTGCATGAAAATAGGTCCCACCATGATATACAGAGAAAATAATACATTGGATCTTTATAATAAACTTAATTATTATGTACACACATCCATAGATGCACCTCAGAGTTGTCTGTTCTGTTCCATTGTCTTAGCTGATATTCAAATTCTTGATAATTTACTTCCAGGTCATTCAGCTTTCCTAATTAAAATTCTGGCCTGGGATTATCTGTTATTTTACAATGAAGTGCTAGAAGTCTTTCCAAAGAAAGAGGATTTGCATAGGTCTGGAAGGCCAGCTGCTGACTCCAGCTTTCTATCATTCAAGCCATTGGACATTACCTGGACCTAGTTGGAGACTTCTAGAAAGCCAGGTCTCTAGCAAATAATATATTTAGAGTCCTCTCAAATAGAGCTCAACTAGATTAGATATAAGCACATCACAGGAATGTCTGGCTCCAGCTCTAAGAGGTGACATTAAGACTCATATTCAAAGTTATTTCCTGAATAAAGGCAAAGAGCCAAAGGGAAGAATGACAATGAGGCACTAAATTGAATTTCTCCAAGTGTGGCTCTTAGAGCACCAGCATCAGAATTGTCTGTGATATCTGCATAAATGGAGACTCTGGGGTCCCATCACAGATCTAGTGAATCAGAATCTGAGCATGTGTCCCAGAAATCTACATATTTTGCTGTTGTTGTTTGTCTGTTTTTTAAGGACTATATGTTTTAACCAAGCACTCAGATGATTTAATGGATGCTGTATTTCCAGAACTGCTCCAGATATTCCACTCAGGTCATGGGACTGAGCTATAAACCTATGTTGTTGTTGATGGATCTTCTGTATCAGCTAGAGGAGACATAGGTTGTTTGACCTATGTCTCACTTCTTTTATACCCCAAGGGTTCCTTTTTTCATTTGCTTGATCCCTGCACCCAACCCAGCCTCAAACACAGAAACCAACACTACAAATCTTGCTGGGACCAAAGAAGGCAACTGGCCACCCTGAGAACTTCATTCCAAATACATTGCCTCTATAGGATTCCTTCCTTAACATTGCACCTCGCAAGACTATGAAATTCCCATTTAAAAAACAATTGTAGGGGCTTAGGATAAGACAGTAAGGTTTGCAAATCCAAACTCAGCCCCCTTTATTACGGGGCTGAAAGAAGGGAATGGAATATGGTGAAATGTCAAATAATTGCATTTTGTGGTTTACTTGTGAAATCAAGTTAAACAGCTTTTGGAAGGACAATGCTATTTCAGATTCTGCCAATAAAAGTAGCCAAACTGTTTCTCTAAATTATGAATGAGGTATATGCTATTCTCAGTTATTTAGATATTGCCAAATAAATTAATCTTCTCTAGAGGAAAGGATAAGGATAAACATCCCAGCTCATATATCACCATTAAAGAGATTCAGTATTTCAGTAGTAGCTTGAATGGCTAAACAACTTCCTCTTTCACTTATCTGCCTTATTATTCTTCTTTATCAGTTCAGTTTTCTTGCACTTCTATATCTAAAAATATAAAAATGATTAAATTTTATTCATGGGCATGAGAACAGGACTTAACAATGCATAATGTATGTAAAGATATGAAAATGGTGCTTACCTCACCAAATAAAATTACAAAGTTTCATTCTAATTGTTTTAGAATCATGGTTCTCAGTTATATTCATAACATCCATAGCAGGAAAGAGAAACATCACTTCTGGCAGGATGGAATAGGAGACATGGAGGGACTTAACACATTTTCCAGGGTTCCACAGCATGTTAGCTGGGAAACTCTCAGTCCTAAGCCGTCTTGGTTGCTCCATCTACCCAACCTCATACTGACATTCAATAACAACTCATTACTACTAATAGTAACCATATTGTACAGTTTTAAGACACACTGCCATGCTTTGGACAGGAGCCTACAAAGAAAGAACTCTTTATAGAGTGCAAACTGGGGCAATATATGGGCAGCTGAAAGTCTGAAGCTGATTTACATGCAAGCCAGTCAGGACAAAAGATTAAAGAAACTAGGAACCCAGGCAAATTCAGCTGAGCTCTGGCATGCACATAAAGTTTACAAATGAGAACGACATCAAGGTTATAATAGTAAGAGTGCAAGGCCAGCACAAGTTCAGCCAATCCCAGCAGCTTGTTAAAAGCAGTTCTCCCCTTCCCCACTGAATGTACTTTCTGATTTCAAAGTTATATAAGCCTAGCAGCAGCAGCAGCAGCACCAGGGCACTCCAGCTATTACCCACATTCCATCCAGCTAATTACCAAGTGCCAGACATGCTTCTATGGGAGAGGGCTGAAAGCAATTTTCTAAGTCCCTGTGTTTTCATTAATGTGAATTTCTCAGCTTTTCTAGGTCAGAGAAACACTGAGTGATTACAAGCTCTTACTTATACGGAAAGGTGAAAAAGCATACTGGCTCATTTTAAGGAGCTGACACCAGTTCCCAAGATTTGGGGAAAGAAGATGAAGTGCTTGAATGAATGCAAAAGATATTATTTTTAAGTAGAATTAATTGGTAGAACGTTTAATGTCTCCTAAAAGAATCAATCAAGAGATCATATGATGTACTGTGAGTATTAATTTACCAAAGAAGACTAACTCCAGTAACAAAAGATGTACTAGCTGATAGAAATTCATCTCCATGTAGCTCTTCCTACACTACAATGAGTAAAGAACTGAAAACATTTTACAGTATTGATTTGTTCATTCATTTAGCAAATACTCAGTAGAGGCTACTTTATCTCAGGAACTGAAGTGAACTCAAGAAATACAGAAGTTAAGTTTCCTTCTCTGCACTCCAGAAGCCATCTTTCCATTCCTCATCATCCCATTTGCAGGGTACACAGTAATAATTTGTCTTCTCCACTAGAGACTAATGGCTAATCAGTGGATGAATACATAAAAGAAGCAAAGAAAGAACAAAACTAAGGAAGGATGAAGATAGAGAGGGAGAGCAAGATGGAGCACTACTTCTTTCAAGAGCACACACAGTCCGGTTTGCTGTGAAAGTCAAGGTAGTCTGAAATTTGCTAAAAAGAGACCACGGAGAACTGATGGTTTTCTCTTTTTGTGTGTGAGCTAACTTCTCCATGTGGCAGCAATGCTAACTTTCAGTTTTATGAACCATGATTTACATGTGGATTTCTATTAGAATCACATTTCTTTTAGAATTGGAAAGAATTGGAAGGCCCATTTGGCAGATTTTTTTTTTTTTGTACTTTAGGTTCTGGGGTACATGTGCAGATTGTGCAGGATTGTTGCATAGGTACATACATGGCAATGTGGTTTGCTGCCTCCATCCCCCTGTCACCTATATCTGGCATTTCTCCCCATGTTATCTCTCCCCAACCTCCCCACCCCCAGCTGTCCCTCCCCTAATCTCCCAACAGATCCCAGTGTGTGATGCTCCCCTCCCTATGTTCATGTGATCTCACTGTTCAACACCCGCCTATGAGTGAGAACATGCAGTGTTTGGTTTTCTGTATTTGTGTCAGTTTGCTGAGAATGATGGTTTCTAGATTCATCCATGTCCCTACAAAGGACATGAACTCATTTTTTATGGCCGCATAGTATTCCAGGGTGTATATGTGCCACATTTTCCTTGTCCAGTCTATCATTGATAGGCATTTGGGTTGGTTCCAGGTCTTTGCTATTGGAAAGAGTGCCACAATGAAGATACGTGTGCATACGTCTTTATAATAGAACGATTTATAATCCTTTGGGTATATACCCAGTAATGGGATTGCTGGGTCAGATGGTATTTCTATTTCTAGATCCTTGAGGAATTGCCACACTGTCTTCCACAATGGTTGAACTAATTTACACTCCCACCAACAGTGTAAAAGTGTTTCTATTTCTTCATATCCTCTCCAGCATCTGTTGTCTCCAGATTTTTTAATGATCACCATTCTAACTGGTGTGAGATGGCATCTCAATGTGGTTTTGATTTGCATTTCTCTAATGACCAGTGATGATGAGCATTTTTTCATATGTTGGCTGTCATCATGTCTTCTTTTGAAAAGTGCCTGTTCATATCCTTCACCCACTTTTGAATGAGTTTGCTTTTTGTTTTAATGTATTAGCTATCTTTAAATATAATTCATTAGTAGATGACATAAACTTCAGGGAACAATAAGGCAAAAAAAATAGTGGGGGCAAGAAAGGGAAAACCAGTTTTACAGAGAAAAGTAGAACTCACGTTTTAGGATAACCAGGTTAAAAATATTTATGATAACAGAGTCAGACTCTCATTAAGTTTTTGCTTGGTATCCCTGAAAAGAGTATTACTGGTAAAAAGTTAAGACTTCTGCAAATACCTTGCACCAAGGAGGAAAAGGAACAACCAGAATTCTTACATACTTCTAATGGGAATGTAAATTGGCATAATCCCATTGAAAACAATTTGGCATTACCTAGCAAAACCAAGTATATGTAAACCTCGTGACCCAGAAATTCCACTCCTAGGTGTATACTCTAGAGCAACTCTTGCATCTTTGTCCAGGAGGCATGGACAAAAGTGTTCATAAGCAGCACTGTTTGAAACAGCAATAACTGGAAACAACCCAGAAGTCCATCAACAGTAGAATGGAGAGGTAAGTCATGGGATATTCACACAATGGAGTGTTATAAGCTGTGAAAATAAATGAGGCACAGCTACACACCTCAATATGAATGCTATGTTAAAAAAAGCAAATTGTAAAAGACTATGTACAACTAAAATGGTAATTTTATAAAGCTTTTAAAAATGTAACGATATATTGTTTCAAGATACTCATAATATGGAGAAAACTATTTTTTAAAAATATAAGAGAATTAACACACACAAAAAAATTCAAACTAACATTGGCAGGGTGAGGGGACACAGGAAGACTGTATAGCAGGGGTTCCCAATCCCCAGGTCACATACTGGTACCAGTCTGTGGCCTGTTAGGAATATGGCAGCACAGCAGGAAATGAGCATTACCACCTGAGCTCCGCCTCCTGTCAGTCAGATTAGTGGCTGCATTAGATTCTCATAGAAGCCTGACTCCCTGTTGTGAACTGCGCATGTGGGCTGCTCATGAGATTCTAACTGACACCTGATTGCCTGATGATCTGAGGTCAAATAGTTTCATTGACTAAGGTCAATGTTATTAGTTATCTTAGGTTGAGAGATAAATTTACAGATGATTGTTTTAATGCTAGGCTTCATAACTTAACATAGGTGGTACATATTCTGTGTATATACCAACTATCACATATACAGAATTTTAAAAATTTCAGATACCTTGTATGATAAAATACTAAGCATCCAATGAATAAAATAATTAAATGAGATCCATAGATACTGATGCAAAGAGACTTCAAGACAAATTGTAATAACAAAATGTCCCAGAATAGTACTATAGCACAATCTCATTTCTGTAACAAGGAAGCATAGACAGTAAAAGCTTCTGAAACTATATGCTATGTATGTATTTGTACTGGAGATCTTCTGTTTGCCCCTCCAATCTACTCTCCACTCCTCCACTCAGCTCTCTGGCTAAGGGGGCTGACCTATATGGACTACATCAATAGGTTTTCTTGTTCCCTTGGCTTCCCATAGGGTTCAGTCAATGTGGGTGCTTAGAAGCAGAGAGGAAGGAATGCATTTATTCCCAGATCCTTTTCTGTGGTTCCTAAGAACTGGCGCATCTCTCTACCGAAGGTATCAGTGCCCATTAGAGGGTCATTTCCGCAGTACCCTTTCTGTGTCCAGGTTTCCATGACTATTTCCTCTCTATGCCCCTTCAGGTTAAGGGGTGATAAACACAATCTCCTGTGCTTTCCCTATACCCTCTCTACATCATGTAAATAGTCCCTTTATTAAACTCAACCTCAATTATCCTAATTTGTTTTTTCTTGTTGTTAAGAGACCAGGGTCTTGCTCTGTCACCTAGGCTGGAGTGTAGTGGCACCATGCTAGTTCACTGCAGCCTCAAACTCCTAGCCTCAAGTGATTCTCCCACCTTGGCCTTCCAAAGTGCTGGTATTACAGGATAAGCCACCACACCCAGTCTAAATTATCCTAATTTGAAACTACCATCTGTTTCATACTGGAATCTCAACTGACACAATCATATATGGATATGGAAGCATAGAAAATGAACTAAAAAGATACACAAGAAAAGGATATCAGTTGTTAACACTAGTGAAAGAAGCTAGAATTTAAAGAAGAAGGAAAGCATTAATGTTTTGGCCTTTATATTTTTGTATTGTATACCTAACTTATTTCTAAGAGCAAAGTGTCATATAGTTTTTTGGGCAAAACAAAATTTTAAGAGTTCCAAAAATAATAATAATTTTTAACAGTGCACAAGCTGGGTAGTTTAAAGAACAAACCACGTTCCTTTTGCCTCTACATTCCCTGTGCCTAGCACAGTGCCTGACTAGCACAACATAATAGGTGCTTATAAGGAATGCAGACACTGTAATCCTGTGAATATTAAATCTAAAAGATATCTTAGAAGCAAGCTTAGCTTCTGTAAGGTTTAGTAATAAGAGGGAAGGGAGAAGTACCTCCTAGAGTAGCTCAACAGAGGCTTCCTAGAATATGTGGCAACTGACTGCAGGTATAGGCAACAACTGGACTGTCAGCCTGGATCCTGGACTGCACTATGATGTCCCAGGCCCTGTGCAGGCTAAGCTGTGTCATGGCCTCTGGACATTAGAATTTTACTTGACCATGTTTATACAAGTGTCTCTCCTAAGGTCTAAGGTCTGACAGACTTCCAGTACTACTACCTCCTTTCTTGCTACCCAGGGCCTGGAGGCGTCTCTTGACTATGAACTCTAAGGCAATATCCTTTGGCTACCATGCTATGACTACTGGACTGGACTCTATCTGAACATCTGAAGCTGGGGGTGGCCACCAACACCTCCCTCACCCCAGCAGGGAGATTACATTCAGGTCCAGCCTCCTTCCATCTGGCCCACTCAGCCACAGAAAGCTAGCTCTGGCTAACTCAGCTTGTCCTTCAAAACTCAGATTAGATGGCACTCCCTCTGACAAGCCTTTCCTGATTCCCTGAGTTTAAGTGCTTTCCTCAAATGGCCTACAGGAACTGCATACTTCCTCTATCATAATATTTATTATACTATATTGAAATTGCCCATTTACTTGTGTGTAACCTCTCAAAATATTGTAAGCTTTTTGAGGGCAGGACTAAGCCTTATGCACCTCTGAATCATAAGAGACAATGACATAGAGTAGGAGTCATTGAATACTGAAAAGAGAAAGGGAGGAAGGAAAGGAGGGAATGCCCAGAAAGGGAGAAGAGACAGAAGGAGGCAGGGAGGGAAGGAGGGAGGGAGGGAGAGAAGGAAGGAAGGGAGGGAGGGAGGGAAGGAAGGGAGGGAGGGAGGGAACGAGGGAGGGAGGGAATCACATGCTGCTAGATCCATACATATGACAATAAAAAATAAATCACCCTGTTTTATCTGCTCTAATGACCTTTAAAGCCATGGGTATGCAGAAATCAAGGTAAAGATGAAGTAATAGATGCATCACATGCTTACTGAGAACTTTCTCTCAATAACTGCCAGGGTGATACAATTGTGAGAAGAAAACAGACCATACTCCCTTCTCCAATCTCATTCATACATGTGGGAAAACTTTGTTTTTCAAACTTCTGATGTTTCTAAATATTTTCAAATATTTTTCAAATATCTCTCCAATATCTTTGGGATATTTAGATATTTCTGTATGTTTCTACAAAGTGTTGACAAGCAAGAGATTTTGTGAGGTTGAATGCATCACCACCTATCTAGGTATGGCTCTGAGAGACCTGTACTGGTTCCTCTGTGCTGAATTATCTCAAGAATTCTTTACCAAAGTAACAAAAATTAATGTTTAATGTTGGCCCCTCTGTCTCTCTGATGGCCTTACTGAATTCTGTGGGAAAGCATCAGGGAAAATAAATAATAAAGGTTTGGTGTTGCTTTTTTAAACACTAATGAAACCATTAAGCAAATGAGTCAGAAATTACATAAAAGAACATTAGGAATTGAAACAGACCTGAAAATGATTTCTAAAAGACGTTAGGCAAAAATTCCATTCCTTTCAGTCCAGAAATACTGCATTAGACTCATAGTAAACAATGCCACCTTTTAATGACCTGCCACCACCCTAACCTCCTTCCAGTGTGGGCCCACTGTACCCCATTGCTGCACTGCATCCGGGTGAGAGAATGCAAGCACTTCATTCTTAACACACAATCCCTGAGTCTTCTCTAGGCACAAGAGAACTACACAAAGAGGCCACAAAAATGAGAGAAGGCATACACACAAAATTATAATTTCCCATCTGATGTTCATTACTTGACTTGGGCTCATAAGACACTGGTTATGTTCATGAGAAAGATAAGCAATACAGTTAAAAAAAAAAAAAAGTGGTAGACAAATTTGGAAAGCCAAGGTGGGAGGATAATTAATTAGCATCAACTTTCAATTGTCTACTTTTAATTAGCATCAACTTTTAATTTATATGTTGTTCACTAATGGAAACCTTCTCATCTCAGGCCGAGTTTCTGGCCATCATCGGGAAAAATCTTAAAAGTAAAGTACTTTATGCTATGCCACAAAGTAGATAGTTATTTTATGCTATGACTGGAGGGACCCTAAAAAACCCTGAAATGCAAAATCTCCACCTTCTCTAACCCCCTCACTGGCCTTTCCATGGTACCCCAAATTTCCATGTTATACTCACTAAAATATGGACAGCCTTTCACAAAAGGCTAATGCTATTTGGAATACAATACCTTAAACTGTTATTAGCTTGTGTTAGGTTGTGTGAGGGTGATATGTGGGTGAGTGAACACATACTAGCTTAACATCCATTTCCCTCTTTTGGAAACAGAAACCTGGTAACCTCTTTGGAACCTCAACTTCCCTACTCTCATCTATGGTTTGGGTGAGACTGGCCATGAGTCCTGGTTTCAGTGTGAGTACCTGACCTAGTTTAAGACTATCATACCTCTATAATCCCATCACAATGAAAGTAGGCATATGTCTCAGCCACACTGATGAAAGCCCTATCTAGGACCTATGCCAGAGACATTTCTCTATTTCTCTTGGGATGCCAAGATGATAGAATATAAGCCTGTTGCCATTAAGGCCTTTTGGACACTATTTATAGGCAGCTTGCCTGAGAATGAAGCCACACTGAGAAAAGTTGAGCCTTGTGAAGGAGAGGCAAACACCTGACATCTTTTGGAAGCCTGGATTCAGCACTACCAAAACTCTTCAGTTACACAAGCCAATAACTTCCCTGCTTATCAAACAAGTTTCTTTAGGTGTTTGACACTTAAAATTCTGAGTCCTGATTAATACATAGGTATTGATGCCCTAGGTTAATTAATCAAAATGTATGGTACAGAGGAGTGCAGGCTGCATAATGGAAGAAAGAACACAACTGGGAAATTGTGATGATCTGTCTCTGTTTCTTTTCTACCCTAAGTGCTTACCCTAGGGTTTGTCCCTTCATAATAAAATAAGTGGACTTAAAATAATGAACTCCAAGCTCCCTCTAAGCTTTGACATACTGTGCTTCTAGGTATGCTTTGGAGGGTGGAAAGAAAAATCAAAAAAGATGTGCTATAGAAGGCGTATTTTGTAGGCCTGCAAAATGGGTGGGAGTGAGGGGCTTGTTTAGCCCAGCTGGCAGCAATGTACAGGCAAAAAAAATGGTGGGTTGCTCACAGTAAGATGAATGGTCACGCAGACTAATTTCAATGCTTGACTATTTTGTCAAAACCAATCCTGACTATCAAAGAAACAAACTTCTAAGCTGAAGTCAAGACCTTTGTATTATCCATTCTCCACCACAAGTAAGGCTGCCCCAGAGGTGAGGAGATGAGGGAAGCGGCTGACACACTTAACGTGTGACTCAGCCCCTTTTGCTCAATCATGTCCCTGCCTGGAATGCCTTCTTCAGTTAGCTCCTTCTGTCTAACACCTACTTGGCCTTCAGCACCCAGCCTGAATCCTTTCTCCTCCACAAAGCCTTCCCATGCCATAGCATCACACAGTCATCTCTCTACCATCCTTAACCCTAGGTTGCTTGGTGTGTGTTCCTCTCACTTAAAAATTACCTGATTCATGGATGGGCCTTTCTGCAATGATGGGAGACTCCAGAGAATCACAGACATGAGGTTCCCAAGGGCACCCAGCTCCTCAGTGATAGTCAGATGAGAATCTAGGTCCCTAGACTCCACATGCAGAGCTCTTCCCTCCATACTGATAGCCCTTACTGCTACCTTCTCTTCATGCTTCTGTTGCATTTTCACTTCTTATTGAATGCCTCCCATGTGCTAGGCACTGTTAGGTTCCTTATGAACATTTTCTGCAATCATTCCAGTTATGGTAGAGGTATATATCACTATTCCCATTTTACAGATGAGGCACAGAGAAGCCAAGTGATTTGCTGAAGATCACAGAGCTAAGGACAGTAAGACCTAGAATTTGAAACTAGGGCTATCTTGTTGTGAAGCCATTTTTTTCCTTCTCTATCACCATCATCACCATCAGTACCACACTGTCATTGCTGCTATTACTAAGCAAGCAGCAGGAAACTTAAAGACATTACCTTAAATTGGCTCCACCTTGCAACATGGGTATTAATACCATTTCATTTTATAATAAGGTCACTTCCCTTAGGAAGCCTTTGCTGACCACCACACCCTAGAATAAGTTGGTGCTCCTCTGAAGTGTTCATCTACCCTGTGTGCTTCCTCTCCCTATTTTAGCATTAAGTTAGTGCCTTGGAAACACCAGCATTTAGTCTCCTCCTCTGAATTAAAAATAACTGGTCGGTTTGGGAATGTCTTGTCAATTACTTGTTCAGTAAACAATTGTTGAATGAATGAGGTTGACAAAGTCCACGAGAAGCTACCGCTGATGATACAGGACCACTTTCCATTTTACCCTGAACCCTCAAACCATTTACTACAGGAAGGAGCACTCACTTCCACACAGAGCAGGAACAAATGGGCCCGGGCTGCTGAAAAGAGCAGCATAAGGGAAAAACTGTTCCCCTTTGACTAGAGCTGCATACTTGGCTTTTTCTCACCAAATCTGATATTCATGACCTTGCTGGGGCCTACTGAAAACCAAATCGAAGCTACTTCCAAGAGACGGACAGCAAAAGAGCATAACATCTGCCAGGCCTTTTAAATCACCAATTCCTCATGGCGAGGGCTTGTGGTAGCTCTTTGCAAACATTCAGTGGTCCTTGCTGAGTCATGCAAAGATTCTATCATCTGAAAGAGTTGATAAACATCATCTCTGCAATCTACTGTGGCAATTCTTAGAGAATACATCAACTAGCAAGAAGCCAATGGTTGCTAGAGTGTGGTGTGAGTATTTTAGGAAAGAACTTAATTCCTTATTACATGCATTGGAATCACAGCATTAAACCCAATTCCACATCTGTCTACTCACTCATGCAGGCATCTGTCCAGCAAATATTTATTGCATACCTATTAAGACTCAAACACTCTCCTAGATGCTGGAAATATAATGGTGAACAAACAAAATCTGATATCTCAAATGGACTCTCTTACGTGGAAGAGGCTGCTCATGAAGCTGTTTGTACTCACTAGGGTCAAAGCACAGGCAATTAATTCATCGCATAAGGTAGCACATCTTTTGAAAGGCAGGAGGACCAAGGGGAAAGAGTCCAAGAACATGTAATTCATGATGACTGGAAAGGCAGGTTGGGGCTGGGTTGTTATGAGTAGGGAAGAAACATAATCAGCTTTGTGTAGTAAAGTGGCATTTAGAGCAATGATGCCATTTAATGAACTCTGGTCCATATAATTAAAATGGATGAACTAGAGCTAGATATATCAATACGGATGAGTCTTTAAAAATGTAACAATAATAATGTTGAATAAAAATCAAGTTGAAAAAGGATACATACTTTATGATGCTGCTTGTTTAAAATTGTAATATTAAAAATCAATAACTATGTGGTTTATGAGAACATGCATCTGTAATAAAAATAATCAAAATACACCTGGGAATAATATATACAAACTTTAAAGTGAATTCTATGGGGAAGAAAGGGGAGAGACCAGGAAATACTGAGTAAAACTTTAACTATATCTGCACTATTTTTTGCCTGCCTTCCTTCCTTCCTTCCTCCCTCCCTCCCTCCCTCCTTTCTTTCTTTCCTTTCCTTTCCTCTTTCCTTTCCCCTTTCCTTTCCCCTTTCCTTTCCCCTTTCCTTTCCCCTTTCCTTTCCCTCCCTCCCTTCCTTCCTTCCTTCCTTCCTTCCTTCCTTCCTTCCTTCCTTCCTTCCCAAGGAATCTGAAGCAAACAGCAAAGCGCTAACAACAGTTCAATCTGGGTAGTCAATATATACATGCTAACCTATTTCATATTTTCTCTATTTTTTAAAAGTATGTTTGAAACATTTTTAAATTAAAAACTAAAAATAATTTTAAAAAGAAAGGAACCTTAGAACAAGTTAGGGAATCCAGAAATCTAAATAAAAGATCTCAAGTTTTTCCCTGGGGAAGTTGCTGTTTGGCTAAAGGGAAATAGTCCAGAGGGATCTGTAACTATGATTCAAGGCAGCAGGGCTAAACTAGCACCGGATAGATCTTAGTCTGTATAAATCTTTCACCATATCAAGATGCTATCTGATGCCTCTTTTCCCAGCCCTACCAAATGAAGTACCTTCTTTTTGGGCAATTATTCTTATAGAATTCTTTTTGGAGGTTGGGGTAGAAGAGAAAGCAACAGTCTCAAAGTTTGTGATACTCAGGCCACTGCTGTATTAGTCTCTGGGTTCCACTATGCCAAGCCACAGGACGGTTAAAGGTGTTTAGGGGAGGGACTCCAGCTGAAGAAAGGGAAGTCATACTAAAGGAAGCTAAGACGTAGTGGTCATCCTTCCTGCTCTGTCTACTCCTCTGAAGGCCAAGCTTCACCCAGCCTAGGTGATCCTAGGAGTGTATCAGGCCCAGGAGAGTTAGCATTCCAAGTTGGTAAATAAAACAGGAGCAAAAGCAAGTGTGCAACTATAAAAAAAAAAAAAAAAAACAAAGAAAAATAACAAGCAATGGTACTGTGGAAATAGTAAGGCAATTTTTCCGGGGCCAATATAGACTATAGGACCAAAACTTCATTTTTGCCAAAACTTCTTTTTATAAGGAAAACACATACTTGTCCTTTATGGTGTAATAGAAAAGTTAAAGAGAAGTAAAAAGAAAGAAAGAAAGTTGAAAACAAAACCATTTTATCTATTTCATATTCGAACCTAGCATGGATATAAGACAAAAAGCCTTTCATCCCTGGGATACTCGGTAAGCGGAGGCTTGTTACCTAATGTCTAATAGCAAGATCCTTGCTTCAGCTAGTCCCTTATGGGGAAGAAGGAAGGGCAGCCTTAAGCCTGCATATATGTGATGAAAGTTCAATGTGGCCTTCAGTGTGGCAGTAGCCATTGACAGAAAAGAGGTGAAGAACACCCTTGGATTTCCTCCCACCGCTCTGTTTTGGACGTTCAGCACATTCCTAGAGACCATCTGTCAAGGTGGATGATCCAAAGGAATTTTATAAGACTTGGCACACTGATGTCTCTCTTTGCCCTATGTCTCTCTGTGGGAAAAATATCTTCCTTCTCTTGGCAGCGTTGACAGACCTAAGTTCAAGGAGATATAACTCCGCAGACATACCAATTGCCCATCAAAATTTTTTCCTTATCTTGGAGTTCAACTAGATACATCTCCATTCCTATCCTTTTCCCAGGCATTCAAGTGACATGTGTGTATATGATCCTATGAAAGGAGTTGTCATTGTCCTCTGAATTCTGCAATGACTGAAAAGTCATTGCTGGGAGAACCAGAAGAGGAATGAAGTTTTTCGATCTAACCACTGGGAAAAGGGTTCATACAAATTATCCTTCCAATAAAATATGTGGTTTAAAACTAAAAATCTCCCCCCAAAAAATCACCCTTACTGCCATATATGTATTTATTTATTACTTTTGGTAATCACATTTGTGAAGGACTGATTTACATTTTGGAAACAGCTAACCAAAGAATGAAACTTCTGAGACAGCAATTCTGTGGACTTCAATTCCACTGGGGGAGGTAGGATGTGAGATAAATGCTTTATCTCAACCAATTCTTCAGAAATAAACAGGATTAACTTTTCAATCTTTCCCAAAAATCACTCTAGAAAAAAGGAAACACAACAGTGCTCTCAATTCCACAACCAGTGAAGGTCTTCTAAAGAGTTCTTGCTACTAGCCATCTGCTGGGCTCAAAGAAACATGGCTCCCTCTTTGCTCTGTGACTTTCTCTATATTTGACTCCTTGATCTTGGGCTCATGTGAAACTGAGGGATCTTAACAAGAGAAGATGAGACTGTATTTTCATTTTTCATTTCTGTTGCCATAGAAACCCCTATAGTTTCTGAATATGTCTCAGGAAACGTGTATCTCCCTCTTAATCTCCTGAGAAGTTCAGAAAGGAGAAAATTCTCACCTCTTGGTTTTTCACTGTTCCAGCTGGGGGTCTTTCTTATTACACTTCAGCCAAGCTTTGACCTGAACACAGCTCTCCCTTGAGTTCTCAGTACACAGAAAATGCTGTTTCCAAAGCATAGCAATTACTGTAAAGAACCTTTTGCCTATTGAGATGCTCTAACACTCAGAGCTACTGAATTCTCTATCCATATTTTTCAGTGGATGCTTTCAGCTGGAAGTATACATGAGTAATTGTATCTCAGAGTATAACTCATTTGAGTGCTTATGTATACACTCCTGAAAATAAAAGACTACAGTAAAAGTACATTTTCAACCTAAACTCTACAGTGTAAGGATAGACATAGAAAAAATTAAGCATTTTTCAGAGAGACAGTCAGAATTGGTGAGAAGCCATGTTTTGAGCTATGCTGAACAAAACTGTGAGAATATCTAAATGGATTTCTGAAATTCAGCCAAATGGTAGTAACAGGAGGAGTGATCACACTCCAGCGCTCTAGCGTTGGAGCTCAGAGACTTGGATTGAGGGAAGCATATTAGAAAGCCCAGAAAGATGAGCACCTTTGTTTAATCTGATAAAAGCAAGTCAAAAGATCATGGGCATAACTTCTTTACAGTATGACACTGCTAAAAATACACATCCAAACAGAGCAGAACATTTTATCTTCCAACATTCTTTGTCACCAATACAATGGGTCACATCTGTTCACAGAGTCTTAAATAAGACCTTCTTTATGCTGACAAAATGGAATGTTACACATTCCATTCCTTTGCCTTTGAAAGATTCTTTGTAGGCAGTTTTAGTCCTTCCCCTGTCCCACCCCAATAAACAGACATAAAGCACCTGGGATTTTAAACTGTCACTCATTTAAATCAGAATTATCTTCTATCATTCAAAAGCCGAAGCAAGCTCTTAATATAAATGCTTGTTAACAGTTCATTAGAAAGTCATGTGCAAAATTGAGGTTGGCTAGGGAGAGCATCCTTTCATTGGGAATAAATTATAACTTTTTAAAAAAATATAGATTTTAAATAATTTACAATTCCTTAAAAGCAACCTGGGTTGAGAATTTTGGGATTGGTGTTGAGATTCAGCAGAAAGCTTTCAGACCCCAGACTCCTGAAATTAAAATCAGACCTGAATCCAAACAAATTGTTCCTTCTGATTTGCCATCCTCAGACTCGGAGTATAATTTTCCCTCATCAGGGTCTGAACTTCAGAAGCCAATCCTGCAAGTAACTTTCACTCTGTGAAAAAAGTGAAGAGGAAGCCTCTGCTTTTTACTGGGAGAATCAGTGATGTGGAGAATCCGGCGGCTCTACAGAGCACAGCCCGGTGGCTGCAGCCTAAACACATAAGGCTGTTTACTTTCAGTTCTGGAACTGTTGAGTACAGAGGTAAACTGCTTAACTGTGTTTGCCTGCTTAGCATACCATGAGAAGAACAACCTGATTAAGAGGCAAAGAGACAAGCATCTGATAAACATGTTTCGCCCACAAATCACAAGTCTGCCCATCTGCTGCTAAACACAAGGTCAGCACCTCTCCCTCTCTGTCTGTCTCTCTCTTTCACTCCTCTCATTTATATCAGGGCCAGATTTTTGGCTTATTCTTACTTCAGAGTAGGCAGATACTAGATGGCTCATAAGAAAGGAGCGATAACCCCTTAATAATGAATTTCCTGACATTTGATTTATGCTACCATGCCAATGTTAACTCCATTTAATTTAATTGCTTTGGTTTACATTCTTTTGAAAAGCACAAAGGAGGAAGGTTATTAGTGCATAAATGCCCCAGGGTTTGGAACTGAAAGAGCACTTTTCCCTCGCTTTCTGTCTTATGGTATTAGAAAATGCTTCTTGAGAGTAAAAGACGGGCACAGTCAAACCATAAAATGAATTGAGTAATTGGTTGGTTGTAAAACACCATGATGAACTTCAGCTGCACGGGACCTGGCTGGTCTGGCCCTGCATATTTTCACTGCTTGTGTCTGCTTTAACATTGATGCAACTGGGGAGGTCACAACTACATTGTGGCATCACTTATGCCACAGGATAAAGCAGTGCAAGGTGGAGGAATCAACCAGGATTAAATCCCAGAGTAAAAATTTCACACTCTGAGATTAGAAGGAACCCAGATCATCTCAGGGCTGGGTATATTCAAAGGAAAGAAGGATCTGAAATCCAAGCAGGCAAGAGAAGGTGGTGGAAACATCTTAGTTAGCTTGGTTCCTGGAGTATAGAGTTCTGCTCTGATGGTTTTCTAGGTTGGAGTAAGTGGAACCATGTTCTAGTTCCTAGGAGAGAGTTTTGAGACCCTGTACATTCCCTCCAATGAGACAGCATAGAGTTTTCAACACTTCTCCAGCACCAGTTGTTTAACGAGGTGCCTATCTCCACTGTGCTATATGTCCAGGACCACTTCATTAAATGACTATAGGAGGTATTATTTCCAGTGACATCTATGAAGTCTAGCAGCACAAAAATGTGAATGGAGCCCTTGGAGCTTGGCCTTCCCTTGCCTTGGAAAGGTATGAAGTCCAGAGTGAGCTAGATCCAACCTTAATGTGCTTTGCTTCCCAGCAAAGCCTTCAGTATCTGTGGAAGATCCAAGATGGCCGATTAGGAGCAGCTCAGGATTGCAGCTCCCAGTGAAAGCGCAGAGGGTGAGTGGACGCCGCATTTCCAGACAGATTTTTATTGCCCGCAGACTAGGAGATTGCCAGGCGGAGGAGCCCCACAGGTCGCCAGTGCAGCTCTTTTGGCCAGCGCGGCTGTTTTGCTGGCGTCCCGGTGTGGCGGTTCTCAGTACAAAATACACTAGTCTGGGTCTCCCTTCTAGCTGGCGAGTGGAGCTTCGGGAAGGCAGAATCGCCCATTCATCTGATTAAAAAGGGGTCTGAAACAGGGAGCCAGGAGATTCCCGGGCAAAAAAGCGCCACGAATATCAGCACTGCTGTTTCAGCCGGTGCAGTAGGTTGCTGCACGGGAAATCACACAGATCCCGGTGCCTTTTCATCAGGCGACTGGAACACCTGGGAGAGAGTCGATCGTTCAACTAAACAAAAAAGGCTCTGAGGCAGGGAGCCAGGTGATCAGGCTCGGCTGGTCCCACCCCCACAAAAAAAAAAAAAAAACAGCAATTGGAAACACTCTGGGTTGAGAGTTTTACAGCAAGCACAGCTGAACCCCAGATAGTCCAGCTTTGTCGGGGAGGGGTGTCCGCCATTACCGAGGCACTCCACCACTACGGAGGCAGTCCGCCATTGCTGAGGAAGCTTGCCATTGCCGAGGCAACCCACCATTACAGAGAGTCTGCCATTACAGAAGTGAGCCACCACTGCCGAGGCAGTTCTAACTACACCCATATAAACAGGACTGCAAGGAAGTTCACATGGCAGCTGGGCGGAGCCCACAGCAGCCCAGCAAAGCCTAGGCAGGCAGACAGTGACTAGGCTGCCTCCTTGCTGGGCAGGGCA